>WOGR01009840.1:0-11165 GCA_015342045.1 Leptinotarsa lineolata | reverse complement strand
AACTGTAGACAGGATGAGATAGCTAATTGAAATATTACGATAGGATAAATGTCTTTCAACAGATTTCGTTACCAGATCTGAACAGCTCTTGAAAAATTATGATTTGAAACGATCAAAACATTTACTGGAGTAGAGGGTACTTCCAAATTGTAATACACGAAATGATTCATGGACAGTTGGTTCGATCTATCTCGCACGGCACTACAGTAACCTCAAATAGACGTAGTGGATAAGATTTGTAGGACAACGAATACTCAAAAACATATCTCCATATCAAATTTACCGCTTAAGTAGAGAAAAACAGGCAGTTTTCCTTTCTAGATCAGCTGATCACAAAGAAATCATCCGGCGGTCTGAAATACATCGTTTACCGGAAACTCACACATACTAATGCCCATAACACATCTCGGTATTACATGCAAAGCCAAGCTTTACTAAGCTCCGCCTGAAAATTGCTGAAATTTTTCAAGTGAATCATACCCACCAAGAAAAGTAAATAGAGAGAACAATAATTTAATTAAAATCAAAGATAACTGCTTGAAACTGTGCAATTTTAGTAGGAGAAAAAAAATTAAATTTTTGTGTCCAAATTGGAAGGATTACAGGTACCAGACAAAATATTCTATATTTTTGATACTCAATTTCGGCACATGAAAGCAGAAATTGTACTTATCATGAAAAAACACGAAATATAAATAAAATTGCTGCAAATTTAATTGGCTTATGAAAAATGATGTGAACTTTTGAAGTTTTTCTTGCATTCAATAAATCTAACACACCAACTTTTACTTTGAAAAAGTTATCATTATGTAAATGAATGGAAATGTTCATTCACCATACTCATAAAAGTTACAGAATGGAGTAAGAGTTTGGTGTATAGTCCAGCCATAAAAAGTAAAATGGGAAGTTTTTTCTTAGGCAGTAAATTTAGCACAAGGACGGAAGGTTGAATGTTGTAGGAATACAAATATCTATCATTTGTAGGTTCATTTATAAGTGATAGTAGTAAGGTCCCACCGTGGATAGAAAGCTATGTTAGGTTCGTAAAAGCTCGGCATAAAAGCACTTAGCCGCCATAGTGGATGGCTTCACTTCAACCAGGCTTGATGGTGATTTTTGTTATGATGCATTTATAATATGCGAATCAAGTGAGCTGAAGGTCCAAGCTGGGTTTAATACTATACGGAGAATACGGTCGTAAGAGGCACTCAATCTTTTCATCAAACCATGATCCAACCCGTTAATAACTCACGGTTTCCGCTAAACTCAGCTGACAAATTGAAAAAAAAACTATGATTTATTCAGGAAGCCTTCGGGGCTAGTAGTCACGTGATGGATTTCCATGCCGAAATCTCTTTCGGAAACCATACTTTCAATTGTAAATTGGTAATTGGTAAAATATATCGGTCAACAGAAGAATACCTGCCAGAGCTCAAGACCACCACAAAAATAGATCGAAGAACATGTCATCACATATAGACTATAAAATAATTTATTTTGACTCCACCAAATAGATAGTCAAAAAGAGAAGCCAAAGAAATCGCGCAGGAGATTACGAATCATCAAAAGTTAATCAAGGGACCTACGAACATTTTAAACACTCAGTATAGAGTTTTCTACGCCTCTGACCTTTGGCGCATTCCGTCTCGTCCGACACATCTCCATATCCGTATTCTCAATGTTATGGTATTTAACGGTTAACTGATCTCAAAAATTATGTCCCTTGTACAACACACCACACTCATTATTGCTCGAGGTATTTTATAGGATTGGATGTTTACATAATTCCAAATACCATAAACATCACGGCAAAATATCTCATTAGAGGAAGTTGTACTATAAAGAAGTTGAAGAGGAAACTATGTTATTCGAATTATGCTAATACATTGGTTCATGAAATAAGTTTATCGAATGGAATGAAGATTACTTTGAGAATGGTAGGGTTAGACTTTGAGTTTACTGGCTTTCTACTGGAATTATTAGAAAATTGAAATCCAATATGACTAGATTTGTGATGGAATTGGCCGACAGTTGATGAAAATCCATAAAATTCACGCAACACTTTATTATGAGTTTTCCACTAGACATTTTACAAAACCACAACACGTGTTTCGCTATACAATAGCGTTATCGATCCTTTTCATACAGTATGCTTGATAAAGCTATTGTAATGGAAGTGCCGCAGCGGTCAATTTTAGGTCCTATTCTTTTTGTATTCTTATATCTACTTATACGTTAATGACATAGAGACTATTTCAGGATATGAAATGTACCTACACAGCATATGCTGACGATTTTACGTTAATTCTATCAGATTCAGATGAAAATCGTCTAGAAGGAAAATGCAGAGTACTTATGAAGAAATTAATTATTGCTTACTATAAATAGTGATAATAACTTACATTTCAACCTGTCACACAAAAAAAACTCATTTTTACACCTGATAATAAACTGCAGAAACTGTAAATTTTTTAGGTGTATATGTTGATGAATTTTTCAACAGTAAATTTCATTGTGAACAGGTAGTGTCAAAGTTAGGTACCATCATATTTATTTTTAGGAATTTAAAAAATGTACTGAAACGAAATCAGTTGATAAATTTTTATCACTCTCAAGTAAATTCACAACTGCGGTATGGGTTTTGTGTGTGTGGGGTAATTAACCAAAAAAAATTGGGACTAATGGCAGGAGTTTCTTACTTCATTTATGTAGAAATATTCTCCCTTCTTATGAAATTTCACCTCTAACAAATTTATATATTTTAGAAGTATGCGTCCATATATTTAAAAATATTGAAAAATTTTATGAAAATGTCAATAGTCATACATTGAATACAAGGCAAAAAAATGATATTCACGTTCTACATGAGAGACTCAATATTGCATCAAATTCTCCATTGCATTGGACCTACGGGGTATACAGGGTGTAACATGAGTACGTTAAAATATTCAAGTGACGTATTCCTGAGAAAATTGTAAGAAAAAGAGTCTGTATAAACTTGTGTCCGAAAATACTTCGTTTCGGAGATACAGGGTGTTGAAACTGAATATTTTTGTTCGTTTAAAAATAACTTTCGCAAAAAGTAAGTTGTTTGCCCGAAATTCGGTACCCACGGTTTTTTTGACGTGGGAAATCATAATTTCGTATTGATTCTCATGTAAAATCTAGAGGGCGCTGCGTACGCTGTCATTATTTATTTCAAATTGCCTTAACTTTTTTTACAGTGAACTTTTGAAAAAAAAAAAGTTTCCACACCTCGTTTTAGTAAAAAAAGTCTATATCGATGCATATTACTTAGCTCCAAGGGCGCTAAGTGAAGTTGCTGAGAACATTACAAAAACTAATTATGTGGTGGATCTCGTCAAAATAACTTTTTCCTATAGAATGTTTATCGAAAAATCATTCGTTTTCGGGATACTTATGACAAAAACCAATCATGTTTTGAATATTTTAACGTACTTATGTTACACCCTGTGTGACCAACTTCCCGAAAATGTTGAAGCAACAAAGGTATTATTTCGCTCTATTGAAAACAAGTTTTTACTCACTAGATGTGTATTTCGAAGGAAAGTTTAGATATTAATTTGTCCTGTATTTTCATGTACTTTCATTGTGACAACTTGGTATTGTGGTATTTTTATTTTGTATGTACTTCATTTTATTATATTTCTATTATATTATACTCTATGTATAACTATTCCTATACATTCTATATCAAAATAAAATATGAATATTATTATTAAGTAATTAGTTCGAGAGGGCAGTTTTTTCCAGTGTGTATCTGAAGAGTTCAGTTTAATCTTGATTGCTTTTTCCTCCCTTTGGAAGTTTTCTGCAGTTTTTTGTATAAATACGGAGAAGTAGGTAATAAATATTATAGAAATTTAGATTCCTATCTGTTCCAAATAGAGATATGGAACACCGCACCACTGTTGCAGGACCCTGTATATAAGGCTATTGAAATCAAAAACAATATTGTTCTGAATAATCAGTGTGACACAGTGTGTTGAAAGAGCTGTTAGCATTTAATGTTAGTGTTATGTGAATTGTCAAGTAATATTTTCATCCTACCCATTCAATTAATCGGTGAATCTCAAAAACCATTTGGTTTTTCTACTTTAGTCGAATCACAAAAAGTTAGACACCTGAACCCACCATTATCATCTTCCTGGAATAAACCTACCTTTTTCCAGTTCGTTACACCATCCAACTTCTTCCCTGATCGAAGCCATAACTGACTGCAGCAACAAAATCATGATTTATGTGCAAGAACAGTGCAAAACAAAAATGTATAATTAGTCGAAGCCATCGAACAACAATAAAAAGGAAACCCACACGTGGCGGATAGTTCGAAAGGCGAAAGAATATTAATTAAAATAACTTTTATCCTGGTAATTTACACCTCGGCAGGATGCGGATGGACAATGCTCGTGATTCATCGGCAACTCATTCGATTTTAATGGCATTCGCAAACAAGTACGAAAGGCCATTAGCGTTCATGAAGTCTGCGGTAAGGAAGTTTGAATACTCACAAAAACTCTAAACTTCACTCGACACTTGTGTTGTATAAGTTGTTTATGATCCTTCCGTCAATTAGACTCCATTGAAATTAGTGTACAATTTACTAAACAACTTCTTATTCGCATTCAAGACACACTTTATTGTGAGATTTTCACTAAGAAGTTTTTCAAAAAGGCAACACGTGTTTCGCTATTAAATGGCTTCTTCAGGCGTGTCTATACAAACTTACTAACTAGTTAGTAAGTTCTTGCTATGCTTGCATAGCAAGAAGAATCCATCAAATAACTTATTCATTGCAAAATTGACTGGAAAGCGAAAACGTTAAATATTATTCTACCTGAATAAATGAGTATTTACTCGCTTAGAAAAAAATTACAGTTGAGTCAAATATTTCAGTGAATATTTTCGTTCACATTTGTTCTTTTCCATTAGTAGGTATAAACATAAAAATGAAAGTCTTCTTTAAATTATAAATACAATTCCGACGCTCTCTGAAACAACTACTCTCTCATAAAAACATTGAATTTACACACGAATTATTGCATACTTTTCGGAAACAAAAAGAAACAGCAAACTCTAATCAAATAAATATGACTGAATTTTGATTTCAAAAATAACTCTTACATTTCAAATTGCATTGCCATGATATGCATTCGAAGACACAAATAATGAAAATATTGGAGCTTTGAGGACTTCATTAATTGGAGTTTACAAAGATATACACATCTCGCTATTTTTATCCAAATAATTTCTGATAATTATTTATTGTTAGCCAAATTCAAAGTAGACAGTGCTTTTCAGAATATCGTTTATTGAATATGGAAGGCATACTTCCAACAATTGTGAATCTAATCTTGACCCTCTTTTGTTCCTCATATTCATGAATGATTCATCTCTCGAATAGCATTATGACTCAGATGATTGTATTACACTTCAAGAAGATTTGATATCACTAGAGATCTGATGCTCTAGAAATTGTCTTCAATGAACACACCAACAAAGCTGTTACGGCCCCAATGAGATTACTTGATTAGTAAGGGCGAAACTGCTCTAGTTTCTTTAGAATAGACAGTCTAAAAATAATATATCGTGTATCCATCAGAACTGAAATATGTAACGCTTATTTGGTCATTACTTTGCAGTTGACAGCATACAGATAAATGTTGAGTGTACTTCTCCTTCAAATGTCATGGTTATTATCCCAAAAGAGGTTGTGGCCACTTGGCTCTTTCGAACTCTTTCAACTTAAAGTTCATGCATGTTGGGCATAACTTAAAGGCTCTAACCATTCGAATAGGCAACTTGAACATCTCAATTTACTACAGAGAATACATTTCTTGGTATCTACGGGTAGGATAGTCTCACGTGAACAAATAATATTCCATGATCCAACCAGCCGCAACAATATGCTTATCAGGTCACCATTTCACAAAATGTGCAATATCTTTCAATATGTGCCACAAGTATTATTCTAACGCAAACAAAACGGCATATAACGTATTATATATTTTCTTTTCTCCCCTATATTTCCTGAATGTAAGGTCTCAAAGCATTATACTGATATAGTGTTTTTATTTTTCTGTTATTGTTGAAAATGCATTTATTATTATCATTTATCAAAAAGGTTTCACTTTCGGGCCGTTCCCCGAAACTCCGGGCGCACCGGAGAATGTGTCGCCATTTACCACTGAGTGATCAATAGGTCAGAGAATTGTGTGCAATTTGTAGACGCAACGACCCAAGAATGACAGCCTTCTGCATTTATTCGACAAAAGTTCATGATGAGAGGGGCAAGCCGGTATAATCTTGAGGTTCGAGAGTAGGAATTGCATCATTCCACCAAGTATTGGCTAATTACCTTGTACCCAATTTGATAGGTGGGGGGAGAGTAGTTCCAATAAATTCAGCACCTTTCATTCATCATCTCCTGGAGTATAAGGCAACAACACCGGTGTCACATCAATACCGAAGGAGTACCGAAGGTAGTAATAAAAGACTCCTAGGCTCTGCACCAGGTGCTAGGAATCTATATATATATATTCATCACGCGACTAGATATATTGAAGACATCGTCGTAGAAGGCAATGATAAACATCAATCCGTTATCTTGTTCCAAGACTAGTTGGAAATTGAAACCCTGACTCTTTCATCTTGATTGTATTAATGTGGAGATCTATGTGTTGGTGTGCAGCGCGGCCAGTATTTTTTTCGCCGCCTGTGGTTCCCCTCTTGATGGGATAGTTTCCTGGCGAATGACGTTCTTCGTGTGGCCTCGAGATTACTAGGTAATCTCGCTCCGTAACGAGGCCTTTGAGGCGTTTATCTGGTCTTGGCAGCGGAAGTGTTGACCGTCAGCATATTCTGCAAGACGGGGAAGTTCGTTAGCAGGGTCTGTAACTGGCTGCTGCTCTGTGTTGGTTTCACGATCCTTGCATACGAGACACCACTTCTTATCGTATTATTTTCTATCGACCTTCTAGGTTGGGCTGGTAATTCCTTAGGTTGGACGTTTGCCTTTTTGTTTTTAGGATTCACTGGGTATCCTTGATAGTTGGCTGGATGGTCTCTTTTACAATAGAAACATGTCACCGGAGATTGTTTAGGTCGCTTTCATTCGGTCGTTAAATGCCGACCGGCACATATTAGGCACGCGGGTAATGCTTTGCAGTTCCTTTGAGAATGTCCGAATTTCTGACAGCGGTAACACTGTCCCACTGTCGTTCGGTGTCTCATTTATGTGGTTCTGTTGTCTTTCTCTTCCTGTCTTTCTGTTCCTTTCTCTGGCGGCTATTTCGTTAAACTGAGTCCACTTATCCTTCTGTCGGATAGTGATAGGTGGAGTCATAATCTTTTTTGGGGCCTGTGTTTCTAAAGAACCCTCTTTGTCGTCAGCGGAGGTGTCCAAAGCTTCCGGAATTTCCATCGCTTTAGAATTTTGGCTTGCGTCATTTGTCTGAGGATTAGTACTTTCCTCGGTTACCTGAATAGGTTTCCTGGTACTATCAACAGATTTCTCTGGTTTCTTGGAAATCTCATTTGGTTTATTGGATTTTTTTTGTTATCTTGTGAATCCCGGGTTTGTGGCCTTTAGGTACCTCTGTTGGTATATGTGGTTCGATCCTCTTAGTTATATTGGCCTTTGCTTTTCGTGATTTTTTGGGAATCTCTGCCTTCACTGGGCATTTTTTGGTATCAATCTCAGCTTTTTCTTGTGTAATTTCGTCTTCAGACGTATATGATTCATCGTCTTTGTCATTCTCTATGTCAGAGGGTTCGTCATCGAATTCTAAAAGACTATTTTTTAGGTTTTCCTTCCTTTTACGCGTAGTAGCGTGGGTATGTGTCAGTTCTTGGTTCGATATATTATGTACTCTAATTATTTTTGAAATAAGTATTAGCGGTTGTTCTCTGCTTTCGCTGGTAACCGCTACTAGTTTGGTAATAACGGCTTCCTTAGCAGCTTTTATCTTGGCTGTTTCCATCCTGAAAGAGAAAACGGTGGTACCTCGGTTCTTTTAACAGACGAGCTGTTGAAAGAAAAGGCACTTGACCTCACTGGGATACAACTACAAAGTTGTACTTCAATAACTTTTTCCACAGTACACTGTTGATCATATACAATATTCAATTCAACTTAACTTTTGGGAGAAGCATACTCTCGCAAGGCTTTCGACTGAATGATGAACTGAATAATATTTTCTGAACATTATAAAACAAACACTTGATGGTTAGTAATTTTACCAGAGTTGTGAAATAAACTAATTAGAAATTTGGACATGAAAAAGAAAATTTCAGTATTCCATTGAATGTACATGTTAGTTCATCAATTTCCACATCAGAAAACAGATTCAGCAGAGGGAAAGAATTTAATTCTATTTCGTCGTTCAATTAATTTTCTGAATTTTTGTATCTCTCAGTTCTTGAGCATTTTTGAAGATTGAGTTTCAAACGTTTATCTTCTAATTTCAATACACCACATCTTCTCTCTTCCTCAGTGTATGAGAGAAAAACACACGTGATACCAGGGCAGAGGTTGTAGGAAACCATCCCATTGGTCCTTTTTTATTTAGGGCAACTTGAATGGCGATAATTTTATTTGCCAGTGCTTCTAAATGAAGTCATTTCAAGTTTAGCAAATTCATATCCTGATCCAGGAAACCCTCAAGTTCCAGTGAAAACGATATGGTTTCAGCAGGATGGAGCACCATCAAGTTAATGTCGGGCAATACCTCCTTACAAAATTTCACAATCGGTGGATAGGAAGGGGAGAATTGATTGAATGGCCAGCGCGATCACCCGATCTTTCATCATTAGATTTCTTTTTATGTAAAAAGCAACGTGTACAAAACTAAACCATCATATTTGAATAACCACCAGGTAAGTGACATCGGTAGGTATCTAACTTATGAATAGGACATTTGTATATGAAGGTTAGTTAAATCTTCCTCTTGAAGATGATCACTTGGTGATTGAAACACATGTCAAGGTAGTAAAAATAACGGTTTGGTGTTGGGATAAAACTCCAGTAAGATTGACCAGTAAGTGCATGAAAATTCTTGATTTTTTCTAAAGTTTTCAATCAACAAAGTGTGGCATTAGAACAGCGACCAATGTCCACTCAGGAATGCTCAATAAAGACCTCTGTATAGAGTTTGGGTTCGAGTTCGAAAATTAGTTCAAATGATCTTTTGATGACTAGAATTTGATCGGAGAAGTGGAGCTGTTGAAGTGGTTATTAATATTATCTGATACATATATTGTCGTTTTTGAAAATAGGGTAATGAGGGTTATCTGGAATAGGAGACGTTTCCACCATGTCCAACGACAAATTATTCGCCCTGGAAACTTCTTTAAGACTCATCAATCTGTTTTCGCATCGTGAAATTTCTTGAAATATCTATTTCGTCAAGGAATATATCGAAAATTCATAAACTTAAAATCGACTAAAACAATAATTCAGAATGAGTTGTTGGGTTTGAATCGTTTAATTCCTTTTATTCATGGACGAAGGATAATTAATTTTGGATTACTTGTGACAAATGAAGTGTTTTCCTTCCAGAACCATTAATCATCAACTCGTAATTGGGGTTCATGACTCGATATTTCATTCGATGAAAATAAAACTGCATCCTTCGACAACGGAGTTTATCTTGATTAATCGATTGATTTGAATAACGAAAAATATCAAAATCGACATATCTGTGTGAAAGTTTTCTGTAATGAATAGGTCATTTTTCATAAAAGGATAATACGTTTATTATGATGAATATGTCTCCAGGAAATATCTCTGTACGTATTCATTTCAAATGACACAAGTGCATGAATTCCATCATAACCAGAAACGCTTGATATGAAGTTTCTTGCATCTCATTATATTTCCATTCATCATTTTGTTGTGAATTTGGGGTTGTTTTTCTGAAATTTATAACATGAGTAACGTGACGTAGTTGTAATTATTATTTTTCAATATTTTCAGACACTGGTCTTCAGGTTGGATTTTATTGTTAGTGATATTCAACAAGTGTAATGACTTTCACCTTCGAATATTTGTTCATTTCCATTATTGAACCGGAAATAAAATTCCTCAAGATGAAAAAATACCTATTTTTATCAGTTGACGGTTCAGAATGTGTTTGCGATGTTATATGTTTTATACGTGTCAACAGGTTGATATCTTCAACAGCTCCACAAATACCATCACAATTGAACTGAGTGGCATTATTTCCTAAAATAACTCCTTTGATTATTGTGTACTACTTCATCATTTTACTGTTTCTTTCTTTTCATTATTGCGTAATATTATACCAGTATTTTGTATTTTACTACCATACAGTACTGTGATTTTACTACTACCTACTTTATTTTATTTTGCTTCATATTATTACTATGGTGTTATGTATGTATTATCTTCAATTTAGTTTAATCTCCCACAAACTTATTTTTTCATAACAAATTGTAATTGGGATTACCCGTTGAATGAATAAATGAATAAATAAAAAATGAATTAATAAATATTTTTTGTACAGCTGTCATTGAATGTGACATTTTCAATGGTTGTCAAGAGTTTTAAAAGATGTTTACAAAGTAGCGTGTTGAAAATATTTTTGATACTAGTGTTAAAAGTATTTTCGACACGATTTTTTTCGATCAGATAGCAATAAACAAAACATAATCATTCAATTTTCATGGAAGTTTTATTATGACCAATAGATATAGATACAATTGATATTCCGTTACAAATGTATTATATATATTAATTACACTATTATTATTATTTATGAACATTAATATGAAAAGTACAATCAGAACAACTGCTGATATTAATACCTTGAGATGTTGAAGAGTCTTGTAATATATTTGACCTAGCTGAATTAACAATTTCATGGGCATTAACATTAAATTCTTATAGTGAAGAGAACGATGCTGTAACGCTGGGGCAAGCTGTTGGGATTATTATTTCAGCAAGAGCCTTTCTATAAGAAATAGATTGATTGATGTAACCCTCAGCTACTGATGTAGAATTACATTCTCCGTGTATCTTAATATTCGTTATATTTGTTCCTGATTTTGCTAGCAAAGAAGCAGAAGACCTTCTGAAACAGTGACCTGTATATTCCTTTGGTTCCTACTGTTCTTCATTATGC
>WOGR01009839.1:0-11165 GCA_015342045.1 Leptinotarsa lineolata | reverse complement strand
ACTTTCTTTCCAAAAAAAATTTATCACTCCTAATAAAATATAACCCCTTCAATTCAAACACTGATAATCTTCCAACATGACTCAACCTCAGACAGAAGCACCAAACTCTTACGAAGGTTCGACATAGACGAACACTTCAATCTAGCATACCACTATCATAATCTTCATGAAGTCATTGTTCACTGTGGTTCTGGCGTTGGGTCTGGTCATTATAACGCTTTGGTCAAAGATGAAATGAACTGGTTTGAGTTTGACGACAGTGGTATCACAAAATTTTCTGGTGATAACTTGAATTTTTCAGAACCTCTGGAGACATCCTACATTTTATTTCATGAAAGAGGTCATTGGCAGATCAAGATCTTCAGATAATGTGGCGCTGCAGGTTTTTTTTGAGTTTTCCTGTAACTGAAAAAACAAATGCGCTACTGGAATCAATCAAGTCGCCCTGGAGCGCCAATTGACTTTTTTTGTTGTTTCATAATTTGTATTATTTTTTAAATATTTGATAAATATTGTTCAATTTACAGTGTCAATAATGGAAAAACAATCTTTGAATGTCATTCAAAGTTTGAAGTGAAAGAGGTCTATGTATTTCTAGTTGGGAATAATTTTTCAGAAACAAAAGTTTTGGCATTCTACTCCTCTATATTGATACAAAAAATGTGAAAAACTCCCAAAGAAGGAAAGGAAGCAATCAATTTTTAAAAAACAACTCTATTCAAAGATGTGTAGATCATGTAAATAAGTTACTTTTAAACACACACCGGAAGAAAAAGCCCTTTCGAAACAGCTGCTTCCAGATAAAAATTGAATTACACAAAAGATAAATACTCTCGAAACGAATACTTTTATATGAACACTGAATTATACAAAAAACACTTTTCTCTGTTCAGTTTGTATTCCAAACATTCGTTATGGGATAGAATCAGCGTTATGGAATAGAATCAGATATCATTCACAGGACTTCTGCACAATATACTGAATGAGAGAGGTAAAATTTCACTTATATGAAACACTGTCATTTTCATTGGTAGATATCTGATGTTTCGCCGTGAGACAGAGTGATAAACCTGGATAACATTATAAGAAAAAAACACCCAATTCGTTCATAAATGTACGACTTTATGTCACGAAATTGATTCAATCTATTCATGTCATCGATGACAGTACAAAATTACATTCATTCGTGTATTTGATTAAATCCCAGCCAGAGGAATTGAGAAGAAGAATGCCAAAACCTTACTTTTCCAATAATGTGAAGGTATTTTCCATTTTCGAATCAATAATTCAAATAGTAAATTCAGAAATCATCAAATAATGATTTGATTGAAAATTCTCACTTCAATATTTCATTTCATTCAATCATCGCATATCCCATAAATCGTAACATTAGAATTTCTTGTAATTTCAATGTTTGTCACAGGATCAGGTTTCAGGATCTATTTCGGGTAATTGCAACAAATTTAAATAGTCGTTAAGAATTGTCGATTTAGCAATTTCCAAGGAACGCTTTTTGTTACCAGCTTTTGAAGTTAGTTAAGTCTCCAATTGGAGTACTTCTCTAGAACAATGGCTGCCTTGACACAGCTATTCCTAATAAATATAATGCGAGTGATATTTTTCATTTATTTTTCTTCATGAACCAGTTAGTCCAGAATTGTTTTGAAGATGAGAATTATTTTAGAGCACTCTATGCACTTTTTATGTGTGTTTTGCAAGTGAAATTTGTGAAGAAAAATAATTGTGAATTGAAATTGTAGTACAAAAAATTGCATAGCTGAAATAAATGAAATCAAAATAACTAAAATGTCACAAAAATGACAAAAATATATAAATGATAGTGAAATGAAATGATGAAAACTGATAAAAATTGAAATGAATATGATTGTATTTGGAAATAAAAGTTGAACGGATGAGCAAGTTCGTATTAAGGCCAATGAAACCTATACAAACCGTCCCTCAATATCGCAATCAATGGTAAGTCTAACTGAAAATCATTTTCGCAATCTCAAATATGTACCCACCACCAGCCCTAGATGGAAAGAATCAATCTGATATTCTTTCGATGGCGGAAAAAAATTTTTATTCAATCATCATGGAGGTAAATCAAAGAATACAGAGGGTCCAGAGTTCTCAATTACCCATTCAAAGTGCACTCGATACAAAAATTGCCCCAAAATGTTTTTTGGGAATGTAAAATTTTGTTAAACAAAAAATATTCACTCAACTGGTGCCTTTGACAAACAAAAATTGTCTTCAGTGGCCTGTTTAAAACCGCACGGGAGCGTACGTACTTGATGCAGAAAAACCCGAGGTACTTATCATATAATTCAATTGCAGCGAATTGATCCGCCTCCACATTTTGCATATCGGGCATACTTCAATTGGATATCAAATATCGTAATCTGTGTATTGGTAGATTAACATCGTTGAATCATTTTGTCTGGAGTTATTGAGGAAATCATGGAGGCGTAAAGTTTCATCAGAAACCTTTTCATAGATCAGATCATTGTATTGTCATTAATGAATAGCTTTCCAGGTCTTATTTGATTTCATAATTTTCAGAGTGCTTTCTTTCATTTTTCTAAATATTGCAGTTTTACCGATTTTTTATTTGAATACATTTTGGCGAATATCTCCTGATTTTGACAACATTTTTTGTGCAATAAGTACAGTAAATATTTCAAACGATTCATTATAAAAATACTTCATATTCAAAACGTGAATGTGACGTGATCGTGAAGATATGGGGAATTGAAAGTTGAAAAAATGTCACTTTTTAATTCAGGGTATTCAGTTTCATAATTTTTGTTTTATTACATGTACCTGTTGTATTATCAAATCTGATCACTCTGTCGGTGCACCTTTTTTTCGAGTACTCAGTTCATTTCGGAACATACATGTAAATTGAAAATTCACATATATTTATATGTATATGAGATGATCAACTTACCTTTTTAGAATTAGAACATATCGGATTGAATACGAAAAGTGCCAAGAAATTACCTGGAACAAGAAACAATGTTCAATTCCGAGGAAATTTGGGAAATCAAGTTTGATTTCATATCACTATGACATATCTCCCTGATCAACGAAGAAAACTAAAAATGCATAATGAGTTTCTTTCAGAAAAATCACGGCAATGAATGAAAACATTATTTTCAATCATTATATTTTGTAATTCCCAAACGAGTTCAATAATGACTCTAATATGCTCTATAATAAATTTAGATAACCCATAAAATTGAATAGTATACTTCGACTGTTAGAAGATAGGACTTCTACTGAAATCACTATGATCATTATATTAGCATGAATTAGTTGAAATGGTAAAAAAAGAAAAATATATGAACAATAAAGCGGTTTTCCTGTTCAGTACAGCATAATATATTTTTCAGCTCAACTGAAGGTTTCCAAATGTTGCGGAACTCTACACTGGTTTAGCTGCATCATTTTATTTGAAGACGGAGTTTTCAAACTTACTTCTGAACTAATACTCCTTCAGACCACTTGATATGTTAGTGGGTCCAAACATACTTTACTATTCAAGATTTGCTGGTTTCTTCTTGCTGGGTGTTCTTATGCACACCAATAAATTGTAGATATGAAAACTTTCTGTATCAGCACTAACGAAGAAAAAAAATCCATCAAAAGTCGAAACTTGCCCATTTTTGCTTCCCCCTTCATAGCAAGATACGAAGGAGGTAGATTTCGAGCGTTATTCCACTGATGCTGTTGGTATTGTTCTCATTGCTCCAGTTATTCCTAAAGAAGTGTACTTCTTCCATAATTTTTCAAATAGCAGTTGCTTGTTTCATCTTTGGTCACCAAACCAAAGCAGTGTATGATATGATAGGTTCGAATACCATTGAGTATGCTCAATGAGTCATGACTAATATGAGCTCCTGTGTCTTTCCTCAGATGCGACTGAACAACATCAGTGTTACCTTTACCGTTATTTCCATAAAATCTGAAGGTTGGTTTCAGGTCAGTCTGGGACCTAATATCACTTCTAGATATTTTCCCGACAGTTTTATCAATTTGGATGAATTATTCAGAAATCCTTCTCATTGAATAAAATCAAAGTCCACAGCCGAAGCATTCTTTAATCAAAGAAAAAGTCTGACAGATGTGGCTCCTCAAAGCGGTTGGTTGTTAAACCAAGTTTCAACCACCAAAAGAGATTCGTCCAACTGTATTCCACTGCAAGGCGATTTCCACTGCAACTAGATGAAACCAGAACCCCATTTATCGTTGTTAATCAGTTACTCAGCTTTGTCCTTCAAGAACAGTTGAGTCTCATTGAGTGGTTTCACTAGTTTTTTTTTCTGTAGAAGCTACAGTGGAAGACAGAGGATAATATCTTGTAACGTTACCTTACTCTTTTGGAATTCAGAGCAAGATAACGATAAAGGTGCCACGACTAGCAGCGGGTGTTGCGGAGGCAAGAGCGTGGTACTTGTCTTCTATTCTTTATAGAAGCCCAATACGGGGTGCTGAAAAGGTTTACCAAAACCAAGTCCTCAAATGGGCGCCATCTACAGTTATGTAAAGAAATATGGCGCCCTTCTCAACACTCGTCACTGTAGATTAACGTTGCTATACAGGGATACGAAACACTTCCAGACTACCAGTAAAACAAAAAAAACGGCGAAAAAAAATTAAAAAAGTAAAGGTGTAAAAATTTAATGAAAAAATATATAAAAAATGGGACTGGGTCTTATCGGAAGGAACTAGATTGTCCTTGGTTCAGAATGAGATTTTTTATTTGCTGATGGCCTCGATAAAAATTTTTAACAAATATAAGAACTTACCAAAGGGTTTAATGTATTGAACCTTACGAAATCGCATGGAAATCCAATTTTTTTGAACCATCAATTGACTTCAAAACCCACTCCGACTTCCTTAGTCCAGGCGATCCAGGATCCTGGCAGTCTCCGGCAGATCACTCCCTTAATTGACCTCCCCAATTCTCACACAGTGGTCTCGTCTTCTCAATACCTTTTATTACGCCTCAATTTTCGAATCGAATTCGAATCAAATTAACGAATCAAATTTACGTTACAAAATTGAAATCAAATCTGCTTAAATTTGCTAATCAAATTTCAGGGATCAAATTTTAGGGATCAAATTAGCTTGGCAGAGCTAAAGAAAAATTACTGTCGAACAAATTTCAATTGATTCTACGGTTAGCTTCAATTCACAACTTCATAACATTATTCACTATCCTCCCTATTCAATTTACAACCCATAATTATCTATACTGTTGAAATCGTTATATGGATGACCATCAAAATTATATTCTTATTTTGTCACCACTGAATGTTCTTTCTCAGAAAGCCAAGCACAGAAAGACCGTTTCACAAGTTCATTCTACTTTACTCACCTAATAAAATTGACATATAAACAAAGTCCATCGATTCTAAGAATGACATCAAAATATGCATCTCTCTGTCTCTCTGTGTCTAACTTCTGAATTGACCTTACACGTTAAAAATGAATTCCCTGACTATATGCCATTAGGTACTCTTTGACAATGAAATCTGTTAGTGAACAAAAGAAGAAGAATATTTTTCTGACGTCTAATTGCATATCTAACCGTGATACGGAATAGAATAATCAATACAACTAATATGGCTTTCAAATGTCAATATTCCGATTTATTTTTGTTGGGTGGCGCTACCGAAGACTGTTCAGAAGGATCCCAGATCTGTGAAAATAACAATAAGAATTTAAATATTGGGTATGTTATAGTTCACAACTTGAGATTGAAAGTGAAAAGATTTATTTTGTGTTCAGACTGTGTAACAAACAATATGAAATTACTAATGGAAAAACGGAACGTTACAACAGTATGAGTGGTCAACACTAGGGTAGCGCCTGTGTGGTCTTCGATTCCTTCCTGAAATTGCAATCGCAACGAGAACCTGCACAATTATTAAAATGCAAACTTATTGACTCCGCAACCCATATAGTTTAACTCGATACGCAAATCAGGACGAAATTCCTCGAACCGCGACTAATAACGCGTTCTTATATCTTAATACACGCGTAAAAATGATAATTTTATACTGACCATTACGATGCAATGAGCAAAGTAACCTATTACTGTCAATTCCAAACGATATTATTAATAAGGCCTATAATTTCGCAATACGCGTCGATTCGGTTAGGGCTCTAATCATTTATCATTAGTTGGATGTGGTTTTGCGACTAGGTTCGATTGCTTGTATAGGGAACGTGCAATAATTTCAATCACAAGAACTGGGAATTTTCAAACAATAATGTGAAATATAAAAATTAATCACAATTTGAAACAAATCCCCCATCTCAGTCCACATCCCCCATTTGTCCTCCTGACAATGGAGAGTTGAAAGGGTAAGGGAGCTAGGCTCCACACCTGATTGAGACGAAGATGATCGTGTCAATTTGAAACAAAATAAAAACATAAATATGTCTTAAAATAACCGTTAACTTCTCTCAAACACACAATCTGCATCTTCATTATTATATATGACACTATTCCCTGTAAAATCACCAATGAGCATAAGATAAATGTTTCTCAATAAAATGGTTCACTACGTAAGGATAACTTTTATCAAAATTTGTTAGTGATATTTCTTCTTTTGAATTACATAGAACAACATGTACATCAGGACGAATTAACTGTGAATTGAAAATATATTCTAAAAATGCAGGATCTGTTTTGTAGATTTAACTTTTTAGATCTCCCTTTGAATAAAAATAAAGGTCCGACAAATTTGAGGATGCAATGATTTGAAAAATTGTGAAAAAACAATCAAAGCATGAAACTGAAGAATATCGTCATATTTATCATACGGTTTATCTGTACCAACCTATTCCATGGCACTGGTTTGGTAGGAGAGGCAGCATTGATTGGTCTCAGACACCAGATTTGTCGAACCTTGATTTATTTCTGTGGAGATATCTGAAAAATTAAATCTATAGAACAGAACCATTATCTCAGTCATTCATTTTCTAGTCAAATTGACAGTAGAAAATCCTTTGGAATGTACAAAAACGTTTCGAACAAAATGTGAACCTGGATGGTGATCAGTTTTCTATGAATTGAAAACCTTCACCGATGAATCTACGGTCCTAGAGCGAATCGCGTCTAGAATAAAAATTGTACCTATGGAAATTGCATAGTTATTATCATGAACTTTTCTTCAACTCTTCATCAGCATTTTTCTGAACTTTTAAAGATGAAAACACGCATTTTCGCCTACAATTACGACTTGGTCACGTCTTTTATTTCTTGTTGACTAACTAATTAAACGCCCCTCGTTCTTCCACAACTTAGCATGAAGGTGGCTACAATGGATTTCAGAGCTTAGGTCCCAGGGTAGGCCGCCAGCTTTTAAACAGTGAAGAAGAGCGTGGGTAAGATGGAGGGTAGAGCACCACCTGCTTTAACAACCCTGGTAAGTAATTAAATCAAACTCGAACCCAGTTGAAAGACAAATTCTTTCCTCAATATCTACACCTTTCTCAATCGGTTCTTAACTCAAATCCTCTGATTTCTGTGCCAGTTTATAAGTTTTATCACCCGTTCGTATATGAATCCCTCAATAATACTGGCAAGAAGTCTTGAGCCACAATGTGTCAAATGCAAATGAATATATTTTTCTAATTGTAAACAATGTCAAAATATTCATATGGTATAATAAACATTCAATAAGAAATTGAATGCAACAAGTGAGTTGAATGTTTTTCATTATTATAGAAAATGGTCTTACTTCGTTAATCCGAAAAATAGAGAAGTTTGGACCTAAATCCCCAAATTAGCAAATGGCTACCAAAAGTACTACAAAAAATTGAATCTCGGCGTCAAGCCATTCATAGAACCAAAGTGGTCAATTCACGGTTCACCAAGAGCTCAGAATCCTTAGGGGATTTGAATATGCGTTCGAATATAGTTAACGCCTTCGAATATATCCTTTTAATATTTGTTTGCCGGTGAATGGGAACTGAGTGAATGACGAGGTATTAAAATATCACAAAACTGTCATGTGGTTAAAATAGTGGTCTACCTTGAAACAGAACAAATGGCAAAATGAAACCATAACATCCTAAAGAGGCAATTCTGCTCTTGTCAGATTGCTCTTGTACAGTTTGTAAAAACATCCATACGCGGTTGTTTGATTTACTAGCAAATTGAAATCTGTCATAATCTTATGCAAGAAATGCATATTTTCGTCTCTAAAAGTTAAAAAAGGTACTGTGGAGGAGGATATTGTTCCATGTAGTTGATATTTCATATCAATACTCTTTCATGTATTACGTTGTATAGCGTTCCAGTAAATTATTAGGAAATGAACTATTTTGAAGTTAATTTCTTCATTTCTTTCGCACATTGAAAATGAAAGCCAAAATGCATTTTTTCCGAAAAATAATCCAATGTTCTGGCTATCTAGCCTGTTTACTCCTTCTGTAAACAAAATTATCCAACCTCCCCCGTACGAAATGCCCGTCGGCGTACCTGGATTGCTTGACTTTTCTCGCGGTTCGCTCTAAATCTTCCTATCTCTCACCCACTCGTCCGCAAGACTGAGATCGTTTATTTATCTAGCAAGCCTTGAACGGCGCCGCTTGCTCTAATCCGTAATTGATTTTCGACTTACAATAAACGTATTGTCTTTGAAACGTTCGATATGATCACCTGCCATCGAAATTAATTCGAAATTTAATTGCATCACGCCGATATTAATCCACTTTTTTTCGTCGGATCGTGTGATTGATGCTTCTGTTTGTTGTTCATTAGAGATATTAGGGTTAATGGTTTCTATTTTGATGTACAGGGGTTATATTTCATTAACGAATAATTCAAGAAAATATATTGTTGAGGCACGTTTAGCCTTCATTCACATTTTGAGGTGGATTGCAACTAACTGTAACTAACGGTGTCACTTTAAATATTCGAAACAATTAAAAAGTTTGAATCATAAATGGATTAGATCTAATTGTCTCTCCTCTCAAAAAACATCAGCCTCATCACTACTTCCTAACTTTCAAAATTCGAAGAACTCAGTACAATATTGATGCAATATCAAGTTCACACATGGTTTCGAAAACAACGAAGAGCTACCACCATTCTTTGATGTCTTGGTGATTAGACGTAACCAGGATCTAGAATTTGAAAATAATAATCATAATATAGGTTTTTATTTCAAATTTATCGAAAAAAACAACATTAAGACATTGGGAAAACGCCGAAGATCAGGTGGTCTGTATATCTAGTGATACACATCTATATCTATATCTCTATGTATATCTATATGTACATCTATATGTATATCTATATCTGTATCTATATCTACATCTCTATCTCTATCCATATCCATATCTATATCTATATCTATATCTATATCTATATCTATATCTATATCTATATCTATATCTATATCTATATCTACATCTATGTAACAAAATAAGTAAAATTGTTATCTTAACGTTTTTATTAAAAAAAAGATAATGTTATAATGTAGATAAAATACTAAAAACTAAAAAATAATTCGGAAGGTCCTAGGTAGCAGTCATCACGCCACTCTGCTTAGTAATCTATGGTATTGGTCAGATAAAAACGGAATAAAATCGTTGGGCGTAACGTAACCTGAGTAAATATGTAAATACTACGCCAAAACATATTATTTTTTTATCCGATCAATACGGTAGATTGCTGAGGAAAGTGGTGTGATGACTGCTACCTAGCACCTTCCGAATAAATTTTCAGTTTTTAGTACATTATCAACATCATTATTACCTTTTCTTTTCAATAAACCTTTCAACATATTTTTTTTTACTTATTTTATTTTCAAGTTTTTAGTTTCTAATTTTTATCCACCCTAATGCCACATAGTTATCGGCCGTTTACCTCAACTTGGGTGGTGTATCGCTACAGCCGTATAATTTTTAGCCACCCTAACGCCAAACAGTTCTCGACACGATACAAAATCCCAACTTCTATGCTTGTATTCCGATTTTGAGTTGACAAAGTTTTTTGCATATATTGGATGTGCATCTTTTTCTCTCGTATTAGTAGTAGTAGTATTAGTCGAACCCTGTCATTTGATACCCATATTGAGGCAGTTGTGGAATAATATGTAATCTGCCATTTTGTAGCTGCGGCCATCTTGAATTTGCATCTGTTTAGATGTGAACTATTATTCTACTAGTCAAGCTCTGTCATTTGATACCTATATTGATTTTATTGTGAAAAAATATTTTGAATTTGGCGGCCATCTTGAATTGCATTTTTTCGAAGTATACTACAATTCTGCTAGTCAAGCCCTGTCATTTGATACCCATATTCAGGTACTTGTGAAATAATATGTAATCCGCCATTTTGTAGCTACGACCATTTTAGATTTACAATGATACAGAATTTATTAAATTGTATTGACATCAAAACTAAATGTGTATATGTGTGTGTATCAGATCAATCTGTCAACAGTAATGGGGTAAAACTTCAATTACTAAATTTGTCCCAAATAAGCAAACAAACAGAGCAACCTAAATAAAACTGTTTAAAAAATACAAGTACAATTTATACAACAAAATTTTATGATCAACTTTATTCGAAGGTACCGTTAGGTTAGGTCAGAAGTGAGTGAGTCTATTCGATCACCGCAACCCACAAGGCTTTATTGTGGCTCACACCTATTCAAACTCGACCAAATATACCCAGCTTCTTGACGAAGCCGATTAGTTTGTATGGTGAGTGATCCTTCGGGTTAGATGGTGAGAGTGTGGTTCTACCAAACTCTGAAAACCTGATTCGGTCCACGGCGGAGCAGGCACAAATTATATGCTCTGCTGTTTCATCATATTCCAAACAGAGGCGACACACACTGCCTTCCGACAGTCTGAGTCTCTGCATATGATGATACAGATGACAGTAGCCTGTAAGGATGTCTGTTAGACATCGTAGTTCATCCCTACTAAAGTCCAAGAACTGTTTGGTTTCAAGCTTCCAAATTTGAATGAACGCCTTGGAGTGAGCCAATCCTGGAAGATTTTGCCAGAAGTTTTTAAAACTGCTTGCCCACCAGGTGTTCAATGTTTGTTTGGCAAAGCCTAAAGCAATGCCAATGACAGGTTCTGGTCCGATGAAGCTACTTGCAGCACCCTCCTTTGCAAGGGAG
>WOGR01009838.1:0-11165 GCA_015342045.1 Leptinotarsa lineolata | reverse complement strand
ATTTAGACGAAATGAGCTCTAAGTTGTCGGGAAAACAATATTTTTCTGTGTTGGACTTTAAGGACGGGTTCTATCAGATAAAACTTGATGAGGGTTCTAGTTTGTTAACCACCTTTGCAACCCCTTTTGGCTGTTACAGATTTCTGAGGCCACCGTTCGGATTGAATTTAGCACCTGAATATTTCCAGAGGATAAATTATAAAAATTTTGGGAACATTGAGAATGTAATAATATATGTTGATGACTTGTTGATTGCTTGTGATACTTTAGAAGAAAATGACAAAACGTTGAAATTTGTGTTAGATAGGGCTAGACGAAAGGGGGTGAAATTTGATGAACAAAAATTTCAATACAAACAAAACGAAGTGAAGTATATGAGTCAAATATTCAGTAAGAGGGTATGAGAGTAGACAATGATAAACTTAGAGCCATTGAAGACATAAGGGCACCAGCCAATAAAAAGGAATCACAAAAGCTGCTAGGGTTGGTGAACTAAGTCAGAAAGTTCATTTCGATAATAAGATGACACTGCTGAACCTCTTTGTCAGTAACTTTAGGAAGACACTATTTTTCAGTGGTTAGGAGTTCCTGAGAAGGCACTAAAGAATATTTAAAAGGAAATTTCTAAAAATATTATCTTGAAAAATTTTGATCCAAAAAAGAATATAATAATTCAGACAGATGTATCACTTAACGGTTTAGAATGTTGTTTACTTCAAGAAAGAAGGCCTGTAGAGTATGCCTCTAGACAGCTAATAGATACAGGAAAAAATTATGCAATAATAGAAAAAGGGTTGCTTGTTGTTTTGTATGCTTGTGAAAAATTTCATAATCATATTTACGGACGGTCTATCAAAATCATTACAGATTATGAACCTAATGTTAGCATTATAATGTTAGCATTATACATATTTCCCTAATTGAATTCTCCAAGATTGCAGCAACTCAAGTTGAAATTATTGAAATATGATTTACAAATACAGTATATGCCAGGAAAATATTCATATATAGCAGATTATTTATCCAGGAATGTAAGTTCTGAAAAGATAGAAAATGATGATGAAATGAACGAAATGGTACACTCTGTAGAAAAGTACTTGAGAATGAGTGAGAGTAGGAAAGAACAATTCAGAAAAGAAACCGTGGAAAATAATGTTCTGAGAGGAGTTATGGAATATTGTAAAAATTGATGGAATAAAAGAGAAATATATAAAGAAGAACTGGGAGTTTATTACAATCTTAGAGCTGACTTGAGTGTGGTAGAAAATCTGTTGTTTTATAATGATAGGGTGATTGTACCTGCGGTTTTGCGCAAAGATATGCTGAAAATTGTACATGAAGGACCTTTTGCAATAAATCGTACCGTTGACAGGGCTCGTTGTGTGCTATTTTGGCCTGGAATAAGTGCAGAGATAAAAAGAAATGTTCAACAGTGTAAAATTTATGAAAAATACAGATATGATAATGTAAAAAAACACTATTGTCACATGACATTCCTAAACTGCGTTTTCGAAAGTTAGGCTATGATATTATGGAATATGGTGGAAAGTTCTACCTAGTAGTTGTGGATTATTTAACTAAGTGGCTTGAAATAGTTCTTTTGAAAGGAAAGTAGTCAGGAGACATTATAAATGCTCTCAAACAAATATTTGCCACTCATGGTGTGCCCGATATCATTATCGCTGATAACATGCCATTCGGATCATATGAATGTAGATAGTTTGCACAAAGTTTTGAATTCAAATTTCAGACAAGTGGTCCAGATACCCACAATCCAACGGGTTAGCCGAGATATTTGTTCAAACGGCCAAAAATATAATTCGAAAGTCTGGCGATATGTGGACCGCTTTAATGGAATATCGTAATACTTCTATTACAAGTATTGAAAGGTCCCTCGCAGAACTATTGTTTTCGCGAAAATTAAAAACAAAATTACCTCTCGTTGAAGAGCGAGATGTTGAGATAAAATAATTTGGAGAGGAATCAAAAAGAAGAAATGATGTTCACAAAAAACGTTATGAAAAACATACTAGGGAAATGATAATAAGCGGTATCCTGCTGAAGTCATAGGTGAACATGAATCTCCTAGGTCATATTTAATAAACAATGGAACCAATTTATTGAGGCGAAATAGTTATCATATGCGCAATTCTGAGAATAAGTTTAATATTGAAGATATGCTGATGTATGTACATTCAGATGATAGCTGGATTTTTAATAAATGAGTTGTATAATAATTAAGGAGTCTAATTGAGTCTGAGTATAGCTTTCACTAGTCAATGAAATTATGGTATCCGCTTTTTTCAAGTAGTTGAAAATGAATTATAATCAAGTATATGATCGAACCGTAGATTAAAGTAATGTTTTTGAAATATAAAATGTTTCAATATGAAGGTAGTCACTGAAATTCTGCATGATGAAGGCTGTTGTATAGCGGTATTGAAAATCTGTTGAAGTGGAAAACAAAATCAATTTAGTGGCTACTGAGTGATCTTTCAGGTCAGCTGACAATAGTGGAACTCTGCTGAACGTTGATACTTGATCCAATCCTAAGTGAGGCAGGCACATAATATAAATTCTGCTACCAAGGCCTGAATTCCATTGTGGAGGATAAACCCCTTCAAGACCATGGAACATTTTTTTCCAATATGGTCAAGACCTGATCGACTGGCAGTCTGTGAAAACTTTTGACGAATAAGTGAGAAACACATATGTGTGGTTCAAAAAAACAGATCTAATGAGGCGCTCTCCAGGAGGAAACCTTTTCATGACCACAGGGTACGAACTTCTCCCACTAGCCAGGAGACACTCCCCTGATCCTCACAGGTAACCTGTGATTATGTATGCTAAAAGGAAATCGCACTTATAGACCATCTTCTGGAATCCCCTCTTCGACAGCTGAATAGATTCCAGTTGTTGGGTCGATATTGAAGTAGTCGAATGTTCAAGGTGCAGGATTCCCGTTCTATTAAGGACAGTAAAATTTCCATATTAGAACATCTGTGAGTCAGCTATAATTGAGAGAACATTAGATTCATTCATGCAGGACTTCTTCGCCTCCAGTTTGTGAGAAACATCGTTTGAGGGTGAGCGTTTGCTGAACGAGTCATGAAGAGTTTGTTTCATCTCTTGATGCAGATTACCTTTATGCTGCTCGAAAAATAGGTGCAAGGCATATTCATGATGATATCTTGCTCTCAAGAAGAAAATGAATCGTCTCATGACTGCATCACTTAGCCTCCTAGGTTTGTGAACAAGGTCAATAGCTAAACAACTGAAAAGCTCTCGCTCTTGATCCGATTTTACAGGAAGAATGGTTGTTTAGTCGTTTAGTCGATTTCCATGTCCTCTACATATATAGAGTCGAAATATTTAGTTACTTTATGGTCCATAATGGGTCCTACGAGTAGTTGAGGAAAGAATCATGTCACGACCCGTGAAAAGGATTTCCTTGATTGAGGGGCAACCCGGTATCTTGAAGTTACACTGAGTAGGCTCCTACATTCTTTTCGAAATAATACACGCACACCTCAGGACGAGGAGCCATTCTGGAGGACTCCAACCTCCACGGGTGATATCCCACCTAGCAGAGATGTTTTAATGCATTCCACTACAGAGAGACCACTTATGAAGACAACATCTAGGGGTATGACAAAAAATTCAAATCTTGCCTATCTAAGATGAACCACGGTGAACACGACGCTCTGCGTCGACCGCAATGAGGAATCATAATGTCTTTCTCTGCAGTTTTCACTGCAAGACGGTTTGATGAAACAAGAACCCAGAATTGAGGGCTGGAATATTTTTGAAGAGATTCTCAATTATATATCACAGGTAGTGGGCTATTAGAATTTTAATTTTTCATGCTGTTGTTTATTGGGCGACAATGGTAATAGTATCTACATGAATTCACTGAAAAGAGTTTGAACATTTATTTTTCTAGAGTTCCCATATATTTACAAATCTGACGCACGTATGTTCACTAGATATGATTAATATCATATATGTTAGAATCTAGATGTCAAGTTCAATCAGCTTGTGCTTTAAACGTCCGTTATAGAATTGAAACAAATATAATCCACAATATAATATATGAAAACATCACGATAACATTTCACTTACACGAAATACTATCATCTTCAATGGAGCATCTCGAAGTTTCGGAATAAGTTACCTGTTTAAATTGAGAGGGGTATTTTTTTAGGAAAGAGTAATTTCAGGAAAAAGAATGTTTTGATTTTCTACTTCTCCATCTTCATACAAAAAAATGTGGAAATCTTCCAGAGAAAGGAAGGAGAAGTAGAAACCAAAACCTTTCTACCCAAGATACCTGTCTTATTGCCGCATTTGCATCCGTTTTAAAAAATTACACGACGAAACAAGAATCCCTCATTCATTCCATGAAATCTACTTTTTCACAGTTTGAACGCAATTGCTTTCTTTCTTTCGTCAGAAGTTTTCCACATTTTTGATATGAAGATGTGGAAGTAGAAAGCCAAAAAGAGTTTCCCAAAAACTGTCGAATTTCAAATACGAACTCTAGTGAAGTCTGTTATAAGTAGATTCGTCCCTTTGAACTTAATTCTGCTTTGTAAAAATTATTCAGAAAAATTGATTTATTATTTTTCATCCCATAATTCATTATTCATCACAATTCTTGTTTGGCTGCCACGCGGTAAGATAGCTCGACTTGATCCATATGATTTTGTCGGCTCATACAATTACAACTGCCAATAATGATACGTTATTTCTTTTCTCTAACTTGTTAGGGAAACGTTTTGTTTATGAGTTCTGATTGTTATCAGTCATTTTGATCTATCAAGTTTTAAGATTTTCCAAAGGTTGAGTAACATCACATTCATAATAAGGATCATGTTACTAACAATTCTTTCTTCAAAAAATTATTTTTTCAGATAATAATATATTTCTTTCATTTTCTCAATAGTTTTTATTATTTGAAAATAGTCTACTCACCAGAATCGAGCGTAGGAGCTGAAAATCAAAATATCGATTCAACAGTTATCAATATATCTATAAGTTTTACCGGAGTTTTATCCCAACACCAAACCGTTATTTTTAACACTTCGACACGTGTTTCAATCACCAAGTGATCATCTTCGAAACGAAGTTTAATTTCCCCTTCGAATAAAACTCCAGTAAAATTCTTTACTACACCAGTGCATCACGAACATATTAGTTATTCATACACACTGACCAAACGAAAACGAAACAGCTCCGTTCTCAGGCACTGCGTCAACAAATTAGGAAAATGCAAAAACCCGTAGATTTTTCATTTATGGAAACAATATTTTTGGTATATTCGACTACGCCACTCCTCTTTGGCGACAGAGGCGATTCTTCAATGCCACGTCCCCTTCCAATCAAGCTATAAAAATTCTGGTCTGAATACTGAACTGAATACTTGTTCAAGAAAAAGCAGCATTGAATGGCATTCACTTTAACCAGATTTATCACATTCATTTGTTTTGTACGGATATGTGAGAAGTGAAATTTATAAAAAATCAGCCTCCAATTCCGTCGAATGACTGCGAAATTGTTTTGAAATGTGCGAGATCATTTATACAGTTCAACCATACAATTACTGAGAAAGTGATAAATAAGCATCTAAAATAAATTCTTTCAAATTTAACTTTTCACAAAATTATCAGCAAAATTTCTGCATCCCATGTCATTCAAAAATTTTGGGGTGATTGTCATCCTTGCTTGGAAGTGGAAAATATTCTGGATGGATCTGTTTCGTTTTCATTTGGCCAACCTGTTATTTATACTCGGAAGGTTTTTTGAAAGAATCACCTTCACTAAATGAATTTATAACATGAATTCATTTTTTTTCTTTTCGCAAATCTTAAACCTGTTTTCCGCAAAAAAATTTAAAAAAAATTAAAGTATCAATATATTTTCAATTATTTATTCTTCATTTTTCAATCTGAAAGATTTATATGTTCCATATTCATGTTATTGATATGTTTATATGTTATATTATAGATTTACATTGGTTTTCAAAGTTTAGATGGTATTATGAATTAAATGAGTCTTCAGTGAAAATAAATGACGAAAGTTTTTCATGAATTTGGACTATTTCTTAACTGACTGCATGCACATTCTATATGAATTTTTATGTACTATACTATTTGGAAATTATTGACTACATTTTTCAGAATTTTTCAGAAATTGAAATTACAACTTCATGTGCAACAATTGTGGCATCATAGTTTGGGATCTTCATTGAACTGAGAAAAAAGGTGATTGGTTAAAAAATTATCCCGTTCTATTCCATTCGTGTTTTTTTTTCAATGTGTATATAATTCATAAAAAAATAGAGCAAAAAATTTACCCATAAAGTAACTCTTTCCAAACATTATTGCATTATCTGGAGAGGCCTCGAAGCTCACTGTAAGAAAATAATTGGTATCATAGAAAAATTATAACCTCAGATATACCAACAATGAAGATTTGAAGATTTGTATGTCATTCTCCTTTCCCAAAAAAACTCAGATTGTGATTTTTCTTTGGTAATTTCAGTTGGAAACTGTTAAAAAATTTTTCATTGAAAGATGACAACTTAATATGCGAAATTAATAACGACAATTACCCTTACAGGCATAATATCAAATCTTCATTTGTTTGAATAGATATTCAATCTTGATTTGTATGTATGTAGGTATGCGTTATAATTACACTTGCACAAAATTTGTGAAGTACAGTCGAGAACGTTCACTGGTAAAGTTTGAATATAATATTTTCATATGGGCGACCTTAGAAACATAAAAGGATTGAAGAGCGAGATCTCGCTTGCCTTCAATTACGACTTTTAAGGATTGTTTTTTGTCTGGTTTACCGGTAGAACACAGATTAACACATAACGAAACATCACAAAAAAAAAGGATTGTCATCACAGAAAGAATCTATAGAAGGACATCTGGACCAGAGGAGCTAGAGATAATAAACACTACGTAATATATGAAGCATCTTCATATATTGATTACTTTACTGCAGCAATTCTACCAAAAACTAAATAATAAATCCAGTAGTATGATGAGAGAGAACCAGAGAACCAGAGAACCAGAAAAGTATCGATCTGCCAATACTGAGTAGAAGTTTGAATCGTACCTGAAACGCATGTAATAAAGATAACGTTACATTCTGGCTTTGATAGAGGGGATTCAGTAATATTCACTGCAATAGCAAATCTGGACGTCTTGCAAACAGCAATTCATGATTAATATCGATGGCATCTCCAGAAGTTTCCCAGAAATACTATACCAAATAAGTTGTATACTTTTTGAGCCTTCAACTTACATGAAACCACCGATAAATATAGTAGATTGTTAGATGAAGTCAAGAATGTATTGAAAAGAATATTTCTGTAAACATTCATCATTGATACATTTTGAAAAGGTAATGTAAGTCTATCAAAGAACAGTTTTTCTACTATTTTCTGTTGAAGATGTTTTTTTTTCATTTCAATCTCTGTCTATAATGAAGAAGAAAAAGTTTCGGTTGGAATGAGATAACGACACAAAGAGGTAATTTGCACAAAGAATAAAATTGTTTTATTGAAGAAAGACAGATCGAGCTTCTAAAAAAAGGCGAATACCTCCAGTTTTCTCCATTGAAACATAAAACTATGGAAATACTGAAAACGGCCTTTCGAAAAATGATAATTTTCACGAATCCGGGTCTCAATCAAATATCTGAAAGAGAAAGAATCTTCATCGAGGAAACACGCTACTCTTCAATTCCTCGATGGTAAAAATACAAAACTCTTCATCAAGTAATTGGAAAATACATTTCAGAAGCTATTTGATGACTTTCAAGTAAGATAGCCTCAGAAAATATTTTGTAATTGTACATTTACAACTGAAAATTGTATATTTTTCACAGAGGTGAGTTAATAGCTATTTTTCAACAGTCAAAACGTTAATCATTACGAATGTTTAACCAGATAGATATTAATCAGAAAAATTTCGAATGCACTGAATTGCAACTTACCAGGGGATGATTCTCATGAAAGCCACCTAAGGGGCAGCCAAGAACTGAATAGTGTGATCCCGACACAAATTCAGTGAGTATAATTGCATCCAACCTGCGATTACGACAGTACTGAAACATTACTGAGGAAACACTTTGAACAGAAAAAAACCATTCCCAGTAGTACGGTTGATTAGCCAAAATCATTGAAATCGAAAATGGGCAGCGAAGACAAAGATGAGGAGAAAACTAATAATGAACTGTTTGAATTGATTCAAACATTGATTCAAAACAAAGCGGGCGAGAAAAAAGAATTGAAGAACTTTATTACCAGTGGAATTCAAAGCCTGAAAAAAGATTTTTCAGACGAAATAAAAACAACTGAAATCGCAAAATGAAGAGCTGAACATGAGATTGAAAAGCGCCGAGCGTAACTTGAAAAAATCTAATCTTGTAATCTACGGATTGAAAGATGAAAAGAACGAAATATAGGACATAAACACTTTCCTGAAAATCACTAATGACACTATGAATATTAAATGCGAATTTACTGATATCAGGGTTACCTACTTCCTGAGTCTTGCAATGTACCATAGGAAATATAGAACAAAATTGTTGACTGTAAATTATTCGCACCAGATTTAAACAAAAAACCTCGAAAACTCCTAAATTAACCAAATCGCGTAGTTGAAGTTTTCTCACATACTTGCGCTCTATTGCCTATGCAGAAGTCCCATTTGAAATAAAGTCTATTTCAAGTGACAACAGATTTAAAAAAGAACTAAAATTATGGCTAACTGATATAACAATAGATAAGATACATGAAATATTAGAAAGACAAAAAATTAGGTAGTGATACAGAGAGACAAAGCATGTGTTCTCACAAGTGAGAAAGTAAATATTAACAAGTATAAATGGAAATGATTTCACAATTCATCATTTACAACTGCTTTATACGTATATTTGTATTATAATTCACATTTGTCATTATTGTTCACCATGTAGGGCATCATAATGCAATCATTCTGAACAAGGACTCACCTTAAAGAATAGACAACGACTCTACAAATGTACTGTCATCAAGAACCATGTTAAGAATAGAACATTGAATGATACATATAACATATAACTTCAATTACCCTATGTATATGGTGTATGTGTAAACGATAATACAGACTGTGATGTTGTTTGTTGACTGGTTCATGATATTTCATTTATTTCTCCATTTCAATTGATATCACGAACAAAACGTCTCAACTCAGTTTATTGTTTCGCATTTTTTATGTCATGCACAAGCTCTAAGAGCTTCAGTGGATTGTTATGTTTATTTCTGCATTCCTTCTTGTTTATATGTATGTGTATTGATTCTCTGAAATGAACATTATTATTATACAGAGGCTCTGACCTCAGACCAAGAAAGACTCTTGGTCTGAGCGGAACTTTGAATTGTATGATATTCAATTCATTGTCATTGGAAGACGCCTGAGTATCAATTCATTTTCTGTTATAATATTTTTCGATAAATTTAAAATTTCTATACCAAAAATGAGAATGAACTCGACTAACAATTACTGAGTATTCACAACTCTTAATATACAGCGTGACTCACGGTCAATGATAGGTTAGACGTTTCTGGAAAACGCAAAGCATGATTTTCCTGAAAATTTCATCTCTTACATTTCCTTATCTGTTTTATCGATCTAAGTTATTTTCAGCATTGCGGCGTTGCCACTTCTATCAAAAAGTCCTAGCAACTTTATTTTTTGAATGGAACACCCTATATATTAATACATTTTTGGAATTGCTTTGGTATTTCGATACTTTTTTGTTGATAATGTCCTATACCTATCTCCATCTATTTTCGAGATAAAAAATAAATTGTTCTAAATATGGTCCAAAACATAGCGTTAATTGAACTTAAGTACTCTAAATTCACGAAAAGTTGATATTCCGATGATAGTTTGGTCAAACTTGAAATATATAAATGATACCAAGAAAATCGACTCCATATCATACAGGGCGTGCTAAAATTACTATTATTTCCATTGTGCATAAAAGTAGTCAAAAGTTCATTTTTTCGTATGAAACTCCCTGTATATTACTTGATCAACTGAAAGATGATGAAAAATTCTTCAAGATGATATATCATGTCCCTATACCTAAATCGTCAAGTTTTCTCAATGAAGTCGCTTTTTATAGAAACATTATTTTTTTTAGAATTTGGATTTAGGTAGCAGTGGAATTATCAAGCTTATAGCAGTTCGGTTACTATTATAAGTAATTCACAAAGAGTTATCGACGGTGTTTCGAATCATCTTTCAAAATGAATGCAAATATCGATTATTCAAACGAAGTTCTTATGAAATTATTTATTATACACATGAACAAAGTGATCAAATCATTGTCAGAACTTGTAAACAATTCATCCAAATGTATCCTGAATTAACACCAATGAACGAGAGGAAGTTTGTAAGGATACAAAATAATTTCCTCAACTATGGCTCAAAGTTTCCAGGGAACAACTGTACCAAAAATAAGTCATTTCTAGGTAAAAAGTAAGATTTTGTGGGCTGAAAAAAGTGAAAGTACAGACAATAACAGAATGGGATGATTCAAAATAAAAAAATTGTAAACAAAATATCACATTTTCACAATAAATGCTGAAAATTTTGTCCATTACATTCTAAACGTGACTTGTGGTTGCTTTTTCAATTTCCTGGGGATTCAGATCTTCAATACTTTGCACTATTCGCCGTCGCAATTCTTCTTTGGTAGGCACTGGATTACTGTATACCGTCTCTTTTGAAACACCTCATAAAAAAGTCAGGTGGCGTGAGATCGGGTGATCTTGGTGGCCAATCCCACGGCCCTAAACGCCTAAACCAACGATCGTCGAAGAGTTCGTCAAGGTTCCTGGAAACTTCCTGGGTGGCATTAGCTGGCGCTCCGTCCAGTTGAAAGCACGAATTCCTATATTCATTTGAAGGCAAATTTTCAAAAAAAAACGGTTACAGTCGTCCTTAATATTTGCAGATATCTCTCTGCATTCAGTGTGTCTTCATAAACAAAAAAGCTGATTTTATTGTTCTTCAGAATACAGAAAACATTCAGGTCAAATTTTTCTTGAAAACCCATTTCTTTTGTAACATGAGGATTATGATCAGCCCAAAAAT
>WOGR01009837.1:0-11165 GCA_015342045.1 Leptinotarsa lineolata | reverse complement strand
CCACTTTTTATTCCTGGGAATTTAACTGGTGAGGTCTACCTGAACATGCTTGAAGATACAATTGATCCTCTCATAACAGAAATAATTGAAAATGACCGAAATCATAATGATGATCGGCTTCATTTCCAGCTATATGGAGCACCTCCTCACTATGTTGCTCCGGTAAGAGAGTTTTCAGATGACCTGTTTCCTGGACGGTTTATTGGAAGGAGAGGGCCAATCGCATGGCCTGCCAGGTCACCTGATTTATCGCCTTTAGACCTTTTTCTTTGGGGACACTTGAAAAATAAATGTTTTGCTACGCAGCCCGAGTCCATAGAAGATCTTCGCCAACGAATTACAGCAGATTGCTGAAGTATAACACCTGATATGCTTCAGAATGTTAGGAATAGATTCGAACAAAATCTGTATTGTTGTATGGAAGCAAATGGGTCACATTTTCAGCACTTGCTGCAGTGGGGTTCTAATAAGTCAATTACACATTTCAAAGTACTGATGGTTGTAGTTGTTTTTCTTCATAATAACTAAATGTATGAGTGAAATACAACAAATTAGGTATCATTGGAAAGATAATTTTGTGCCCTTTCAAATGATATATCACTCGACCCCAGTTTCCATTTAAAATTTAAGGGTTGTTACTCACCCTCGCTAGGGGGTTGAAGGCACAGGTAGAAAAATACATCTAAAATGTGTCCCCCTCAAAAGCAGAATTGACCTGTCCGAGCATTTTTGCATTAAGTTACAAAAAAAGGAGAAAAGCAAGGTGCATACTTTTCGTTGGACCACTCTGTGTATAACTTGAGATCGATGCTTGGGAAATTTTGTTATTATTCCTAAAAGTTCAATGCTAATTTCGTTAATCTAGAGTTGTTTTCCTAGACTCTAGCTATTACCCAGAAGCTAGGGACGTCGTCGTGTTTTACACAAAACAAAGCGTGTGTGCTATGCACAGCCGAAGCTTTGATCATAAAGTACAAGTAGGCCTATTCGTCGTAACCTTGACGACCGGGCTAAATAAAGTATGCCATGGAGGGTGTCGCTTAGCAACAGCCAGTGGATTCATGTAGGCGTGGCCAGGCGGGCACCCCCTCCTATTAGCAGGGTCGCGAACCTCGAAAAATGTTTGCTCGCCAGCCGCCAGGAGAGCCAGCCGATAGATAAAGAAATGCAAGTGCACGAGGCGAGGGACATGCGCGTGCGTTAAATGCGGTGTGCTTCGAAATGCAACTCTTATGCAGCGTTGCCTAGTATTTCGGACGCTCTTTGTTCTAGGTGCTGAAAACCATCAAGGGATTATGGGAAAATTCAACCCAGTTTTTGAAAAACTTCCATTATGACTCAATGTTGAAATTTGAATAAATATAGTATATGAAGCTCTAAACTATAAATATGATAATGAGAACGGTTTGGAAGAATTCTCGTTTAAATTTTGATCAACTGGCTCTAAATACTACAATGAAAAATTTTGGGTCCTGTACTGTTTTTTGCACAAACAATATTAACATTTATATATCTCCAATCAGCAAAAGCTAAAACATGTCTTGAAAAAACAACTCTGGCCCAATCAGTTATTATTTAAAACAACTCTGGCCCAATCAGTTTTTATTTTTGTTTAGTTGCTTGCGCTGAAAATTTACATACCTCCACAAAATCTATTCAAAAAGTCAGTCTAATTCCACTGTACAATATGTTCTCACAAAACAAAAATCATTTGGGTTTCGTCTGAAAATATTCAACTACAATTATTCAAATTACTTGTAGTGGTACTGGAATTGTTCTAAATTATTAAAACTCATCTAAAACAAATTCAAATGTAATTTTGAATTACATCATTATGGAGAAAACAGTTTTTTGTAGCACTTTGGGACAGTGAGGCTTCAGTCATTTCATTCATGAACATTTTCATGTTGTTCGAAAGCATTTTAATATTATATGATGCTTATTATTGATCAGTGGCGGCAGTGACCAGCAGGCTGAGTAGTCTTGAGCCTATGGCTGCAAATTTGGGGACCGATTTGTTTTCGCTGCATTATGGAAATCAAAAAGATTTTGGCATGACCTTCCTCATTCACTTGTCATTGCACATTCAGAGAGTAGCAAACTTCTATTTTCGAGAGTAAAACAGCTGAACAGCTAGTTCGCCACCTTCAAGAATGCATACATTTTCAGAGCCGCATATCTTTGCGGAGCAGTTTGGTAGAAGCAGATTCTACATCATTAGAGAGTATATCTACGTTTCTGTGAAGAGTTTGCGGAATATTTATCCGAACTTGGACATAGCCCTTCCTATGGCTTTATGTACACCAGCAACGAATTGATTGGGTGAGAGAAGGTTTTCTTGTCTAAAAAGCCAAGAAATGCTCTTTTGTGCAAAGAGTCAGAATTAATGAACAGGATTACTCACAATGATTTTGCCGACAAAAAATCGCGCAAAAAGGTATTGTAACGAAATTATTTATTCAAATATTACCAAATGTACATTATTGAGAAAGTAGCATACATCACCATGCTCATATTGAGCTTTGATTTGCTCGAAAATATACCCAAAAATTATTCAACGTGCAATTTCAACGAAATTCTCGGATTATAAAAATAATGTAGGACATGACAATTGTAGAGGCAAGGGCTGCAAAAACTGTAAAGCCTGTACTTTAAAATCCGCCACTGTTATTGATATATGATGGAATGGCGTTTTTGTGAAACTGTTGAGTGAAAATCTTACAATAAAGTGTTTTTCGAATACGTTGCTTACTATTGAATCACTAATGTTAATTTGTAGAGGCTTTTTCATTAAGCGCTTCCTATCTTTAAATTTAAATGAAACAAAGTGTGTGTGAGATATCATCAAAAATTTTTATTCGCTCAAGAGACCTATTGATGCCATTGTTGTGGAATATAACACAGTTCAAATGACCGCCACGTCTTCTCTGGGTGGAGCGCATTCGAAACGTCCAAATTTCCACGACTGGCACATAAATCAGGCTGAATTTTACCGATGGCATGGGTTACGCTGGCTTTGATGACCCCTGTGGTTTGTAGCTTATTCGCATACACCTGCGACCTAAGAAAATCCCACAACAAAAAGTCTAATGGGATCAAATCGCACGATCTCGGTGACCAATTCACATCACCTCCACGTGAGATGTGTGGTACCTAGCGCCGTCCTGTTTAAACCACATGTCGTTGGTATCCAGATCGTTCAATTCAGGCCAAAAAAAGGTGGTTATCATCGACCTATAGTGCTCGCCGCTGACAGTGATGGCCTGGCCAACGTCGTTCTTAGAGAAATATGGACCGATAACGCCGCCAGCTCAAAATCCACTCCAAACATTGCGGGATGCATTGGACGCCTTCGAATCTTGTATGGATTCTTATCGTTCCAAATTCGACAATTATCCAGAAATAGGCCTCATCGCTGAAGGTGATTTTTCCATGAACTGGTCACACGTCGTTGTTATGGTCGTTTACCTTCAGTTCCTGGGTCAGTTAGATTTGTACGGGTACAGGCCCAGGTCACGACGCAAAAATCGCCAAGATGCCCCTCTTGGGAAACCCTATATTTTGATGCTGAAATATTTTCCGTGAGTGCAGAAGTACTAAAGAATATATATTGTGGTATCTGGCAACGCCGCTATTTCACTGCACGTAGTCGGCCACAGCTCGGAAATTAAGCCGCTCAGTTCCGATCGTGAGTATTTTGTTGTTGCACATTTGCACTTCCCTTTACGTTGATCTCTTTAGTGTTCAAGTGGGTCAGACAATTGTTTTATCGATAATTTCTAAGTTCTCCTATTTCAATAGTGAACTGAGTGGTTCGGGTGTTTTTGTTTTTTTTTTTGGCGCCATGGGGAAGATCGAAGTTCATCCGTTATGATCCATGGCCATTTAATTTATATTTGTGAGTACAAATTCTAATTTCACCCATTTATTCAGATTTAACTAGACTTGTCAACTTGGCATATTCATAGGTACCTATAGAGACGTTCCCCTCCTAATTATCCTTTGTTTGAACGTATTAAAAAAAGCTTTTGAAAATTGTTCCTATTAAATGAAGAATAATTTAAAATACTTTGAAGAGATTTGCCATAAATTTTAAACCTATCGGTTTAAAATTACACACCTCTAGATTTAATGATTGGAAGGCAGCGTTGGAAATTTTGCACCGATTTTTACATAGCTAATGTTTGTTCTGCCTAATATTTGGGTATACAGTGCAAATCAGCAAACTGAAAGTCTAAAAACACATCATGAAAACCTTGTAGAGTAGAGTGGCTAACAGTATTGAAAAATGAAGTGATTATTCTACCGCAAATAATATGTCCACTATGCTCCCGGTATTTTCAGGCTATATTCAAATCCAAAATACTATATGCAGATACCGCTGCAGTGTGTTTTAATTTTTTGTTTGCATTATTCCGGTTGTTAAAGCTTTGCAATATTTTGGTACGCAACCAACGAGTGTAATTAATGATAATTCTATGATTACGTTAAATTATTGCCCTATACAAATTCGTTCCTCACCATTGGGATCTCGGAAACCGTATGAGAGATACGAAGATGGTTGAATTGGGGCAAAGTTGCACATTTACCTGACTAACAAGCTGTTTGGAAACAGCTCATTTTTATTACTATGAACATGTAGCACACTACGGGGCGTTACATTTAAACCAATTGCCGCTAGACAATAAGTATTTTTGATACTATTGTTAATTTACCTAATAAAGAATGTTACGAATTAAGAAGAAGAAGAAGAAGAAAGAATGTTACGCGTTCCTTTATTAGCACACACACAACTACTGTATTTTTGTCCACCCTGTACCAATTTGAATCAACATGTGATACATTTTTGGAATCAGCTCAGCTAGAGTAATCCGAAAATTGAGACAAAATTGGGGTGTTCCATTTAAAAAAAATGACCGTGACGTCATTACTCGAACGTAATTCACCCTGTATATTAGATTTTTATTTTAAAATACCGTAAATTAACATCAGAAATCGACGTGTTTCAGGATTATTTCTTAAAATGACCTATTTAGTTAAAAATGAATTTGTTCCATACTTTACGGACACAGTGTATAAATCTACTCACGGTTCTTGCCCAAAATTCATATTGGCCACACGGAAAGAACCTTTCTCCAATGAATCAAGGCACAATGGAGTAGTTTCTTGAATGTAAAGACTAATTCCACATTTTCAAACTATCTTTTGGCAGAGAGCATGGGTTCAATCACGACTATGACATACATTTGACGAAACGATAGGTTTGATACTCAATCTTTTGGAATGCTTTAAAATCAGTAGATTGAGGAATTCTGAAAATTCACTGTTCACTGGATGAATTGGTAATGGGTTGATTCGTAAACTCAGGTAATAACATGCCCGTTTGAATGAGTTAGTAAAATTTCTTTCCCAGTGTTCAAACTAATAATTAGTTTATAATTAAATTCAGGAATATTCCTGATAGTAAAAAGTAAATAATACTCACAAATGCAAAACGCCAAAAGAGTACTCAAACAAAAGTTTCTCATTTTGTTATGATTTGCCACTGCACTATTATTAATACGAAGACATTACTTTTTGGTGAATAAGTTATAAGTTATTTCTTGTAAAATTAAAGCGATAAAATGGTATAAGTTTTGTGGGAGGTGTGTTTATGAAAATTCATTGTTACAGAATCCTGAAGAAGAATTTAATTAAATTCGAAACGTCGGCAAGAGAACGATTGTTTTTTTTTTAAGTAAAATCCTGTTACTCAACCAACCTTTCTTTAAAAAAAAATGAGTTTCTTATGAAATCTAATGAATAAAAGTTTTATATTAGATTATAACAAATATGAAACAATATTGAATGTTCGTCTTCCGTTTTTATATCATTCGAAATGAGGGCGGTAGAGTTAAAAGACAAAATTCGACAACTCTAGTTTTTGGCGAATAATAAAAAAAACAACCACTGATATTCTCGATCTGAAAGGAGATTATTCTAGTTCCCAAAAATAGGAAACTTTTGTCCGCATAGCAATAGTGAGCCTAAAAAACTGCCTGTACATTTGAATAATTCTGGACAATAAATCAGCTTTTATGTTATTTCTGTTTATTTTCTATTCATTATTTTTCTTGTAAATTTGTTTGTTATAATATCCAAGGGAAGAATTTAGACTAATTTCACAAAAATTATACAACGGAAATGTTCTTTGCATATATTAGCAACGACAAATTTTCACAGTGTAAAATGAAAATAGAACTTGTGGTGAAGCAAATATTTCTTTCGGCATCAATATGGGATTAGTGAGCAAATCCCGACTCTGAAGCACTGAAAATGTTCTGGACATTTTGATGCACTACAAGTAGGAATATTCATCAATTTTCAAAAAGTACTCGAATATCAACCATTCTCTTTTAGAATATTATGTCATTACTGCTTCATTTATGTTTCATATTCATGTGCAGTCTCTCTTTTATTAAGTACAGCCTCTCTTTTGATGCTCTGCTTGTAAATGCAATCAGATCAAAATGTGTTGAATTCCATATATTATTTTTTATCCATATTTTTTTGGGTATTTTCATCTTATCCTTTCTATACCTGTATAAAGTTCTCCATTATAGTTTTCATATTTTTTTCAGACTGTGGAAGGTGAAAATACCCAAAAAAAGATCGATAAAACACTGATTTTCCTCCACAAAAATGACTTCTGTTCATATATTATATTCAGTAGCATTCGCTTCATATTTGGCTTGATTATTCACCCATTTGTTATTTTTTCCTGTTCATCGACCATTATGAGTGGTGGCTTTCTAAACTCATCTAATATTATATTCAAGAAACAGTTGATTATGAGATTCTCACTGAACAGTTTTGCAAGAACGCAACACGTGTTTCGTTATGGATTTTTATCAACTATATCATCAGCCGATTCTATCACATATCCAATATTCTTTACAGTACGCTAACTTCTTTCATGTCCGTTAATTAAGGAATTTACTAACTCTGATTTCGTGCACAGCATTTTTGATAACTTCTTTAGATAGATAACTAGAGAAAAATGTGTTATACTATTTGGCGATCACTAAAAATTTCATTTTTAAATGGTTTTTTGCTCTGTAATGACACAAATACTCGTTTTTTTGAAACCTCATTCATGCATGTAACATGGACAAGCATGATTTTAATGTTTCTTAAGCCCTTATCACTTACTAAATCATATCAAATTCTTCGATATTGAATAGAAAATGAAAAAACTTAATTATTTGTGGAAAAAACTCATAATTTTTAAAACCAAAATTGTATCTTTGGATTCAAATGTTGAAAAGGCCTAGATCTAGTGCTGACTGGAACCAAGTACTCTTTACTTACTCAACAATGTGCAACCGATTCAATATCAATTTTGATTGTACTTTTCCTACATAGTGATTCTCCTTGATCTTTGCCCTCATGTTGGTAATTCTATTTCAATATCATTCAATGTTATTATGTTGTATTTTTTGTTTCGGTGTAATTGATTTCAGTGAGGTAATGGATGAAACGCCATTAAAACTGCTTCGCCATTGAACAAATTGAATTACGTTAAAAAAGTTTGGATGAAATCTTGTGGTTACTACTCAAACGACAAAAAGTGGCAACTTATCGTAAGAGCCTTCATGTCGTGATAATGTATCATTTGGAGATAATGAACTCTTTAAAAAATTAGTTATGTTATATACATCAACAGCGTCTATAAAAAATATATCAGCTGCTTGACTAGTTCTAAAAAACTGGTTAAGGAATTGTTAACGGATGGACATTATTTAGAGAAATTTTCATGATGACTGATATAGTAAGTTATAATTCCAAGAGTTACAAACAAGGATTCCAAAAATATAATCTACTTTTTTCAAATTCCTCAAAAAAGATTGATTAATTGAATGAATGATTGAACTTCTGAAAATATGTTTACTTGTTGTGCTTCATTTTCTAGTTTCAATACTTTTCATTTGATGGTGAAAACAGGGTTACGCGTGGTTTGTGGCTGTTCAATTACGCGGCCTTGAAACCTGATTTTTTTTTAGTTGAAATTCCTTCTGGGATACTTCACGGAACGAAGTTCATAAAATATACTCATTTTTAAATAATCAAATAATCAAATAATCAGATAATTAAGCAAAAGCTCCTCAAATTAGTCCGATATTAACTGTTGATTACGGATTTTTCATACAACTAGAATGTTTAAAAAATTACGAGTGTGAAGTTATCCACATCCACAGAGTACACTGAGAAAAAAATATTGAACTAATATTTTTTCATTTAACGACTTTGTACACCTACCATTTGTCAATATAATACGCTTGTTGACTGACTTAGTGAAAAAAAAACCGCCCTAGCTTTTAAGCTGTCTGAAGGGGTGGAAATGGGGTTGAAATACTTATAAAATTCGTAACATGAAAAATTGACTTCAAAAAACTTTTTGGAATTTGCTTTTCAATTGATGTTATAAATAATGGTATATATTATATTTTTGTTTGGATTTATCGCGGGATTCAGGGAAAGGAACGAAAGGAAGTGTGTATGAAATGTAATACTGTTGTATGTTCCTATACCAAAAACTATTGAATATTGGAAGCATTTTCTGATGGTCGATGGTTTTAGTGTAGGAGAAAACGAAAACTATCTATATACAACTAACAAAACTCTGCAAGGAGCAGAATTGCTTCCAGTTGAACATCTGTTTCTACAGACAGTATCATGCGATTTTTGATACATAGAAATTCCCACTAGAGCACTTTATTTCGACCCTTAACAGATCTTCGAATATTGGGTTCACATATAATTGTGATCAAAGGCAACTATACTATAATTCCAAAATAGTAGGCACTAAATTCTAAGAAATGACTGGCGTTTTTTCATTAATCTGTCTCTTGAGGTGGCGAAGAGAAATTATACTAAACAAGTGGAAAAATGAGGATAAAATATATAGAATCACAACCTTGACCAGAATATTTTCGTTTTAATGCATTAATATTTCTGAGAATTTAGTGCCTACTATTATGGAATTGTACTATAAAATCTGGAACTTTATGTACACCGTAAGTCAACAAGATTCCCTCGGTCTATTACAATCAGTGGAAACAATTTTTCGAACTGCTCAATTTTTTGCAGTCATATCGATAAATACTATCTTCTAAAAGTATTTTCTCGCATACTGAGTGATTCAGCCGAGGGTGACCAACCAAAGTTATATTTTTTTAAATAGAACACCCTGTGTATGAATACGTCATTCGATTCCATATTTTTTCAGCTCTCTAAAGAATTTTTGATTTCAAATTTCCATTGCGGCATTGCCAAGTTATTCCAGAAAAACCTATTTTGCAGACAATATTTTTTTAATTCATAACCCGCATGTTTACAGCAATCAAGTGGATTTTTTTAGGGATAGTCACTTTCATAATTTCTGGAATCTCAACTTCAGGAAACAATATATAGGGTGCTCGGTAAAACCGGTCAAGTTTCGTTCATTTTCAAACAGACATAATTAAACTTTTTCAAATGGAACACCCTGTATTTTTTCATTTGTATGAAATGTTTGAACATTTCACTACATTTTTCATCAGAGGTATAGTATACGAAAAACTGATATATTTTATAAATTATACCAAGTTTCAGTAATTGTTGTAACCACAAAAAATGTAGTTTCTCACGTTCACTTACTCAAATTTGTTTTTCGAATATTCAAACAAATCGCTAGTACATTAGCATTTTTCATACCATCTGGTGATAGTTATCAGCAGTTTTAACGGTATGAAATGCGTAAAAAACATAAAGAATATTTATACCGCTTTTTTCTTTAAAAACCCAGTTATCCATGACTGACATCAAAAAATGAATTTGGGAATTTGTCATAACGGCATGTGTTGAAGTTTCTTTCGCGTGTAGATTGGATCATTTTCATTATGAATTATGTATTGAAAGATATGGTGCAAATGGTCTGTGCTTTGGGGGAAAGTGACGGAAACTGACTCCTTGCTTCTAGGATTTACAAAGAGAAGTTCCCGAAAGAGGACAACCAGATGGAAGGGCATTTCAGGCTCTAAAAACAAGATTTGACAGAACTGGTAATGTCAATCTCGAGAAGTTCGAACGTGTCTGCCCTATAACAAGTGAAGAGAATACATTTCAAATTGCTCTTCACCTTGTTGAAAATCCCCATGTGAGTACCCGAGACCTGAGCAGGGAATTAGGATTTTCTCAAACCAGCGTGTCTCGAATGCTACGAGCAAGTAAATTTCATCCTTACCACATACAATTGTTGCAAGAGTTAAGAGGAAGAGATTTTGAAAAACGTGTTCAATTTTGCTGATGGGGCTTAGAAATGGTCAATCAGGAAAAATTTTTCGATTTCGTGTTATTTTCTGATGTAGCGACTTTTCATAAAAATGGAAATGTGAATCGACATAAAATGCATTATTATGCAACGGAAAATCCCCATTTTGTTCGTTGCCTGAACCTTCAACAGCGTTGGTCACTGAATGTTTGGGGCGAAATTCCCGGTAAAAGAGTTTTAGGTCCGTAATTTTTGGATGGGCATCTCACTGGAAAAAAATATGTGAGATTTCTTCGGCATGAGTTTTCGAATTTATTGGACGGGGTTCCATATGGAACAAGACTTAGAATGTCGCTACAACAAGACGGTGCACCACCACATCTTAAAACACAAGTACGGGAATACCTCAACGGTCATTTCAATAAGAAATGGATAGGTAGGCGTGGCCACCCAGATCACCTGACCTGACCAAAATGAATTTTTTATGGGGGTATATCAAATGGATTGTCCACAAAACTCCTCCAACATCTATAGAAGACATTGAATGAAGAATCACTAGAGCTTTCAGGGAAATCCCAGAGGGTATGCTAAAACGTGTAGAGAATTCGTTTAGCCAGTCTGTTCTACCATCACTTGTGGAACAGTGGGAATACCGAACTAAACGCCTTCCTGAAGCACATCAACAGCGTGAGACCTACCATCACCTTCACAATGGAGAAGGAAGTCCACAACGAATTGCCTTTCTTAGACGTATTGGTGAAGAGGACCGACACCAAATGGGAAACATCTGTATACCGAAAACCCACTCACACGGGACAGTATCTGAACCACGGATCCAACCACCATCAGTCGACTAAAAGAGGAATCATCAAGA
>WOGR01009836.1:0-11166 GCA_015342045.1 Leptinotarsa lineolata | reverse complement strand
TTTTAGTATATTGACATGTTTCATATTTTTAAATGTAACATCTTTTTCGACACAGCTAAAAAATGAAAAATCTGGGTTGCCATTGAAAAAAAAATTCTTCGGTGTCGCAACGCCCTAACGGATGACGCCTAGTGCTGACATCAAAATAATCTGCTTTTACGAAATATGGATGTTCGCTTTCATTTACCAGTTATTTGCTCGCGGAGTTTTATATGGGACACCCTGTATATATAATAATGATATTCCGGAGAGGTGCATAACATGCCCAAATTCAGGTTAAAACCACCTCACCCCTTGCCTCTCATGTGGACCTACGACGTGGCAGATACACGACGGAAAAACAACTTACCTAGCTAATGCCACGCAGAAAGCTGAAGTAAAACCATCAGGCCCGTGCAACGTCTTCCATTTGGAAGATTCTTCCCAAATAACTTCTCATATATAGAAAGCAGAAATTAATTTCATTTGGTTGGGACGATAGACTGGTTTCGGGGTACTTGCCCCTCTTCAGTACCGGGCAGGTCATTTCAGATGGAGTGAACCATCTGAGTATCTCGCTGAGAGTACTCGTGTACCGTTTAATAAGGATTGCAAGTAGTAAAAGCGCACCGCCATTAAATATGTTTGAGAAAAATTTTCCACGCCCTCTTGGACCAATAGTTGAGGAAAATTCAGTTTTTATGTGAATAGTTTACTATTAGAGGAGAAAGACTATACGCACTTGGAACTCGTTATCTGGTCGCTCTAAACAAACGTTTTGCCCGCAACTGCGGTTAGCATCTTCATCTTAGATATAATAGTGCTGACGAACGAGGTATAACAGGTCCGCCGACTGAGTTTACAGACTTGAAAATCAAGCGAAACATTGATGCCAGTAGTGAAAGCCTACGTTCCTATATTACAGAAGTATTTCTGCTGGGCTGTGATTTGCTACATGTTTTATAGCTGTGTTGTGATTAGCTGGTTTTGATGTCAGTTTTGAGATGGGGGTTTGCCTGTGGTTTGTAGAACGATTTTATTTCTGTACTTTCCAAGTTGGAAAACAGGATTTGTTCAGATACAGGGATTTTTCTCGTGTAGTGAAACGACATAAGATACAGGATACTATTTTTTCACTAGCACATTTTTTGCAAATCAATCGTTTCATAGCCGAACTTTCCATATTTGGTGACTTCAGCGTCCACAATATCAACTGACTCGACTTTTCAAATACGATTTTATTTTACACAGCAAACGTAAAGTCTCTGTTGGGGTAATCCTGCTTCAAACTTATTTCAATTTGGACTGAATTTCCAATAAGTGTTACAGGACAACTGAAATCGCGCTACACAGCTGTTGGGTAGTGGAAAAAACTTCAAACCCGTCTTCGAACTTTTGTTTCTAAACGTTTCTTTCAACTCTAAGAATGCATATAATCGTATGCCGAAGAAGCGATCCTTCAAGTTGTATGCAATTGTTGCTTCTAAAAATTTTTTCCGAAACCACTTTAGAAAATCGTATCAAGTTTGATAACTCCGTAGCAAATGAGTAAATGAAAGTGAACAACTGCACAAATAGAGAACAAACTGCTTCTGAATTTCAACTGTTATATCTTTCTGGTCGGTGGCAAAAGCTGTTAGGCAAAATTCCAACAACTTCACCAACTAATACAAGTGAATGATTCAATAGCAATATTATCGAGAAATCAATCAAAAATTCGATTATCAGGAAAAAAATGAACCGCTGTCTCCACTATATAATCAATAATGTCAGATATCGAGGCAGTCACTGAAAATGTTAGTATATTCATTTTTTGAATTCTGGCGCCCAACGGCTGTTCCACTCTTTTGATTAGCGGCCCCGATTTCACAATATATCATATGCCAAAATAGAAACAAAATTCTTCATCAAAAACAAAAATACAGTCCGTAACACTAATGGCAAAGATTTATATCGGTTTTTTGTATCCCCTGAATAGTAGCACTTCCATACGATTTACTGCAGTGACAGCGTCGACATTAGTTTTCAATATTGGTTCATTAGATGAATTTTGAGGGCAGAACACAAGCACTACAGGAAACTACTTGAGAGGCTGTAAGAGGCGATGCCTGTGCGAAAGTAGCGATTCACGTTGGATTAGAATTGCTGGAGATTAAATTCATTTGGAAAAACGTTCTCAGGAAGATTAATCCATATGAACGCAGTTCTCCAAATCAAAAAGTTTTTGAACACTGAAGTTTGAGGTGTACTGAGTTGAACATCAAAACGATGAGCAGCCACAATCCGTCGCGTACGTACCGCTCTTGGTGGAACCAAATGTGCTAAGTCACTCCCGTGAAAGTATCTATAGAAGAGTGACAAATCTCCAACCTTTCTTCCAGACTATCAAGGTTGCAAGTGACGTTCGTGTCTCCAATCAGGCGGATGGTTTTTATCTGGATGGAATCCGGCAGCTTCAGTGTATGTTTAGGGGCGGAGCTCCATACATGAGAACAATACTCCAAAGAAGGTATGATCTGAGCTTTATAAAGCATCAAAAGTTGTTGCGGTGTGTACAGTTTTCTGGTTCGGAATAGAGTTTCAAGTTTTTGAGAAGCAGCCCTTGCGATTCCAGAAACATGATTGTGTCAAGACATATTAGTGTCCATTTTAACATCCGCAGAAAGCGGAATTGTCTGTCCTGACATTATTATATCCGGTTCAGAGACATTAATCTTTTTGGAGATAACTGATGCCTGGGTTTTCGTGGCATTGAATTGAACCTGGTTACTTTCACTCCAACTCGAAATTTTTCCTAGATCCTCATTAAGATATGCAACCTCCTGCTGCCGGTGAAGATGTGCGTGTTCAGAGGATTTGTATGTTTTGCTAGAACTGTAGTGTGGATTACATTCAAAATGAGTTTGTGCGCATGGGGGCGGCTTGCCATCACGTTTGGCGCTTGCTGTATTTATGTTTCAATACTACGTGTGTGTACGTGAAGTGTCAATGAAATACAAATAAAAACAATTAAATATCAATGGAATAAAATATTCGAGATGAAGGCGAAAATAAAACAGAGGAAGCGAATTACTGCGCGTTGTTTCGATTGTTTGTATCCACGCTCGTCTTCGAATGATGAATAGCTTATTCATGATATGTGAGAAGACTGAATTTCACTTGAACGCTTCCATCTCTTTCAGTCTTTTCTCGGTTTCCAGTTCATAGTAGATTGTATTCCTGCTTGACTAGGCTCCTGAGCCTAGTCTGGCTGCTAGCCAGACTAGGCTCCGCACTAGTCTGGCTTGAGGATTTCTTGTGTAACTTGTACAAAGCTTCTTTGAACTTTCTAATCCTCCCTGTGGACGAATTTAGCTTCAGACCACTTGACGTTAATGAGCCCAAATATGCTCCATTATTTTCAGTTCGCTAGTTTCTCCACGATGGGTGTTTTTTGTGCTCTACTACGCATAATATAACACAAAGATGCTTTGAAGTGCTAACAGACATATTAATGATGTTACCTGTTTTCGAAAATATATCTGGAAGACGCCTTAAAGATATCTTTGGTTACAAATATCTTTGACAGAGATCATCAAGTCGTTGTTGACAGACATTTGTGAAATAATTTTCGAATGCACTTCCGAGATGAATTCCGAAGAAGTAACTGAGATCCATCTTCATGAAAGTTCGTAGAAGAAAGATATTATTACCTTTCCAAATGCATTTTGATTCAAGTAACGTATTCTAAAACACGTTATTGTGAGATTTTCACTGGACAGTTTCACAAAAACGCAACACACGTTTCGCCATACAATGGCTTCTTCGGGCGTGTCACTAACAGTTAGTTAGAGAAGACACGGTGTTAATTTTCTCCTTCTTTAGAATTTTCCCAATTCGATTCGCGACATCTTCTATGTAGGGCAGATAGACATTCCCTTGGGGTTGATCTTCACTGGTGTTTCTCTTCTTCTCCCTTGAACGCATAGTGCTGGAAGAACCACTTTTTATCACACGTGACGATCCGATTAAAAATATGATTGTTTTGGTTGCGCAAAGTAAACTTTTTTAAAATTTTTTGAATGACATTTTTTGTATTCATTTTTTTACTTTTCTATCACCAACCTCTATATTTTAATAGACATTTCAGTAATTCAATCATTGTTATTCCCACCAGGCGTCTACCGGTGTCACTTCTCACTCAGTAAACAGCACGGATTAGGGATGAGAACGAAGCCGGTCTCACACGAGTAGCCTTCTCCCACTGCCTACACAGTTTTTGACCACTATCATTGTTTACCCATTGAGCGTAGGTACAGTTTGGAATGCCACCGAAGCTGTGAATTATCCAACAAAGTTTTTGAAATCATTGGATTTGCCAGGCATGCCATCGCATAATTTATAAATGGAAGTTGGATTGCTTCATAATTTGAATCCACCACGGCTGTGCAACGGCACGCCGTGGTGGATGGAAAACGTTGTCGAAACCAGTATTTTGAATGACAAGTTCCAAGGTGAAAAATCATTGATACCACGAGTCCCCATTGTACGTGTGCCAATTGATTTTAAACGTATGCAATTTTCAATTGGATTGGCATTTGCAATGATTATTGATAGGTCCCAAGGCCAAATATTGTCCGTTTGTGGTTTGGATTTGGGCACACCATGTTTCTCACATGGACAATTAATTATACGTGGCATGCTTTCGAGTGGGCAAACCATTCAGTTTGTTCGTGATAGCTGAACATGGACTAACGAAAAATATTGTACACACTATAGCATTGAGGGATTAATATTATTTGTATAAATTATTGTTCTGATAGAAATAAGTCACGTGGCAAAACAATGTTTTCCTGATGAATGATAACAACCAAATCATGACTCCATTTTTTTCTAGCCACCCGTACCTGTTGAAAAATGGGAAGGAATATATGATGCCACGAAGGATGGAATGCATTGTCCTCAACCGCGAAGATTTGGAAGCTCTTCGGAAGATTGTTTAATTGTAAACGTTTACACTACTCAGGTAAGTTGTTGATATGTTCCAAAAATATTGTGAAAGTTAGGAAAGAAAATCCATATCAAATTCTTCAATTCAATGTTATTTCGAATCAAAAAAATTGTTGATTCTGTAATAAGAGTTTATTTGGAGAAGCTTTTTCTCTCGCATACGATATCGGATGACTCCTCCTCTGGTCGGCTGTTGCGTAGTGGGTCAGTCGGTTAACAGAGAGTGTCAGCAGGTTCAGAAAGTACATTCGACAGAGTGTAATTTCTGCTCACTCTATATGGTTCGAGTTAGTTTCGTTTGAATCCAATCAGCTAGACTTTGGCTTGTTGATTTCGTTGGACTACTGCTGGCTTCATGTGATGGATCGGGTGGAAGATCTGCTGATAGTGAAGACGGTAATGTACTTATTTTCCTCTGATATTCTATGACCGTTCAGCTTGGTTTTGGCAGCCCCGGCCTCGCTGATCGTTGGATTGCTCAGCGTACTTAACATAGACTAGAGTTCATTTTACCAATTCCCGGCGTTAATTTGAATCGCACTCAACTCAATGCTTTGTAGGAGCACGTTCATCACTACATTGTCGAGCGGACTATGGATATCGGTCGGGATCACTAGGACTCATCCATGAAACTTGAATGAACAATACACATACCTCACAACTAACATCATACCTTATGTTCCCGTCTGTCTAATAAATTGAGACGCATCGGTTATGAGTATAATGTGAGAACAACTTTCAGAACCACCAACACATTGAGATCTCTTTTGACACAAACTGAACCCGAAAATACGGTTGAAAGAATGAAAGATTGTGTTTACAATATATTTGGTTCTTGTGGAAAAAGTGACATAGGTGAAACCTCAAGACCCCTAGATGTGAGAAAAAATGAACATGGTGAATATATGAGGAGACGACAGATGGCAGGATTAGGGTACGCGGAACATATCCTAAAATCATCTGGTGATCACGCCATAGAATGGATTGAAACCAAAATCATTACCAAAGAAGCTCATGAAAAAGTGAGAAAACTCAAAGAATCCGCATATATTCTTTTAGCAGGTAACAAGTGTGTTGCAAAAAGTTCTTTGAAAATGAATCATTTCTGTTGCCACTACTAAGAATAGAGGTTGAGGACGGAAATATAAACTGAATTTTCAGAGAAACGTCCAGGGTGTGTGTTCATGTGAATTGTCACGTGTGGCATTTGGACAGTTCATTCGTTTGACTTGTGTCAAAAGAAATTGATGAATATCACAATTTGAGGTGAGATTTTCAAAGTGAATACAGGTTTTATAAAGGGAAAAGGATTATTTTCTGAAACGTTAACCACTTTAAAAAGGTAAGTATTAATATTCAATTTTTTCAACTTTGTAGGCAAAAATTTATGAATACAACAAGTTACTGACTAATTGGACTTTTTATTAGTTTATATTACGCAGCAACTTTTTGGGGTGAACTTATCAGTTTGCCCTATACCACACTTCAGCAGATTCTCTATTGATTTATCTTTAATTTTTTTTAGATTGTGGAAGGTTATAAACCCAGAAAAACTAGTATAAAATATTGAGTCCACCACAAAAAATGTCGTTCAAAAAATATTCGAAAGGGTGTTGTGAAATATATAAAATGAAACGTTAATCACTGAAATGCCGTCAATAGAAATTACATCTGAAGTAAATCAGAAAAAAATTACAAAAAAGCCAGTCTGGTTAGATGACTTTGAAATTTATATGATACTAAATACAGTTTCAATAACAGAAAATGTACCCAAAAACATCACAAATGGATGCCAACGAATGGAAAATTGCAGTGAGAGAAGAATTAGATTCTTTGACGGAGAACAATACCTGGATTTTAGTAGACTGTCCTGAAAAAGTGAAACCTATAACAAGCGAATGTATGTTCAAGTAGAGCAGAAATGTAAATGGACACGTAGACAGGTACAGAGCTAGACTGTTAGCAAGAGGTTTTCGGCAGAAAGAAAACATTGATTCCAAAGAAACGTTTGTTCCCTTTGCAAGACTAACAACATTTAGATTATATTCATGTCGGTAGCAGTCCAATACAGATAACTATTGTTCCAGATGAATGTTTAAACTGCTTTTTGAATTGATTTTCAGAAGAAAATGTATAAATGGAGTTTCCAGATGGAATGGATTGCGAGAATGGAAAAGTATGCTCACTGAATAGGTCATTATATGGCTTGAAACAATCACCAAGATTTCGGAATGAACGTTTCAATCAATACTTACTGAAAATCGGTTTTGACAGATCTGTCAGTGATTACTGTTTATATATAAAATTCAGTGATGATGAAATTATATATTCAATTCTTTTTGTCGATGACTCACTTCCTACTGGAAATAGCCAACAAGGAATATAGAGAGTGGAAAGGGAATTAAAAATTGAAATTTATTTGACTGACCTGTTGGGTATGCATACCCAACAGAATTTGTAGAAAAATGAGCTGGTCGTCAGTCAGAAACAAAATATCGAAAGTCTTTTGGGGAAATATGAAATGGAAAACTGTAAATCGGTAAGTACTTCAACAGAAAAGGATTTGAAATTAGAGAAAATTGCTGACATTAGTCTGAAAACTGATAAACCGTACAGGGAAGTCATTAGTAGTCTTATGTTCATTATGGTAACTGCACGTCCAGATATTTGTTTCGCAGTAAATTATTTGAATCGTTTTCAAGATTGTGCAGGAGATGAACACTGGAAACACCTCGAAAGATTTTTAAGATATATGCGCGGAAATTCTGAACTGAAATTTTGTTACAGGCGACGAGAAAAGGCTCTAGTAATTATTGGTTCTGCGGATTCTGATTGCGCAAATGACACGGATAGGAAATCAACTTGTGGTTATTTATTCAAATCATTTGGAAATTCGAATTCTTGTACAACAAAGAAACAACTGTGTTTCACTTTCAACTACTGAAGCTGAGTACGTTGCTGCTTGCAGTGCTGCTTATGAAGATATTTGGTTGAAAAATCTGATAACTGATATGAGAGTAGTTTTTTGTAGTCTTCTATAATCAGGGATGTATTCAGCTTTTCAAGAATTCCGAAACAAAACGGTTCAAACATATTGATATCAAATATCATTTCATCAGAGAAAAAGCAATTAGGAGAGAAATATAGCAGTGATATGTGGAATCGAACAGGCAAGGAGCAGGTATACTGATAAAAGGACTGACAAGAGGTATGTTTTTAGAGCTCCGAAGTCTATTGGGATTGAATAATGGACTTCTTATTGAGGCGGGATGTTCAGGAATAAATATTCAGTTTAGTTGATTTATAGTTTCATTTTATCTAGTTGTCTATGGTTGCTATTGTATTGAAAAAGAAAAGGAAAATAGTTTTGTCAATGAATGTCGAAGGACACAATTCATTTTCTCCAACTGAAGAAAGTAGTTATTTCCAAAAATATTGACCGAAGGTGGGTCATGGCTCAGGAAAATCAGTTTATGTTACTACCACGGAATGATAAAATATTGAATATTGTTTATATTGATATATAACCTTCCATAATCTGAAAATAAACAAAGCTAAATCAATAGAGAATCTGCTGAAGTGTAATAAAGAGCAAACTGGAGAGTTCACTTCGAAAAGTTACTACTTCGGTGGTTTTTGATATTACGCAGTAACTTTTCGGGGTGAAATTTTCAGTTTGCCCTTTATTACACTTCAGCAGATTCTTTATTCATAAACATTGTTTATTTTTCAGATGTGGACTGTTAACTTACTATCATCAACCTATGTGGAGCTGGGAAGTTTAGCTATAATCGATAAATGATCACTATTAGAAAACTTGTATCTAGAAATTATGGGCTATATTTTCACAGATATCTCCAGGAGAACGTGTTCTACATGATTGAATTATTGATATCATAACGTTTACTGGACGGAGTCATGCTACTATTGTATATGAAGAAATTATGTAGTAACTATACTCATACTGAAAATTCGACAGTGAAACTGAAAATACTCATATTTGTTGAATATGTAAGCCGTGAACCTAAATCATATTCCACAATGATATTACACCTCTAAATGTCACATGATTATCAAAATATATCTTCTCATCATTTTCCGATACTTGCAGAAGCTTTTGTATTGGAAATCACTTATTCTCAATCTTTAATTTGTTTCATTTTTATATTCGTTCAACTTGAATTTTCGCTTCAATTCATGTCTCAAAGGACTCAGTTTTCTAAAATTCGGTCGTTGTTTACTAGTGACATTGGACCATTTATTGTTATACTTGCTCTTTGTTACTATACCATCAATTGCGTCATTCATATTTTGGATTTTTAAAAGGAGAAAAGACTAAACAATATTTGTAACTGAATCATATTACTTATGGAATGGATAGGTGATATGATAGAAGGTACAATAATTTGTTATTTGTTAACAAATTTTTTGACCCACATAAAAAATTGTCAGCTTCATCAATCTTCAAAGAAACACCATTTTATTTGAGATATTTTTGAATTCGACTAGTTTCTTAAATATTTGTGTCTTAATAATCTCCTTCAAAATAAAAAGAAATAATATTGAGAGGAAATAATGAGTCCAGAATAAGACTAAAATAGAGTTACTCCACCGTCATTTTACAAACAGTACCCTTGCGATGATGGGAAATTGATGGCTCCTCTAGAATGCTCTAGTAATGTCACAGAAAGAATTCAGAAAATGTTATGATGTTTGTTTACTCACATTTCAAACTGACAAAAACTGAATATAATATATATTTTCAGCTTCCAACTGCAGGAAATAAACCTAAACGCCCTGTAATCATTCATGTGCCTAGTGGAAGATTTTTCAATGGAGGGTCTATCAGTACCCGACTAGGTCCAAATTACTTTATGGATCAAGACATCGTCCTCGTAACTTTCAACTACAGGGTTGCATCATTAGGTGAGTTAAGCTGACCCAGTTTTTATATTTGAGCTGCACTGATTGGTTTTGATTTAATTTCAATCATTTTGAAAAATGTCATTATTTCTATTGTCCATGGCTGAAAAAAGAGCACTTCAGGCCTGCTGCTTACTCAAAAAGATCCTAACAAACGAACATATGTCTTCCTTCACTTCTATACAATAAAAACAATTTTGGAATGAACACACTCGTATATAGGTATGATATAAATATCCAGTTCGAATTTTATGGTTAACTCCATCAAGCCACGGAACAACTGTCCTCACTGGTTGATTTACTTATTATGTAACTAGACTGATGAATAGGATTCAAGCTGGTTAAGAAGACTGAATTTTGAACAAATCCCTCGAACTAGAAATGAATTGAAGCATCTTTGAAAAATTGGTTTAAATGATATCATCAGCATCTTACCTCGAAGAACGTACTTATGTGTACGTTTCATGGTTGAGTGGAAGTTTTCTGTGGACTAGACTTTAACTCTGCCTTTTGACTGACATTGTTTCTATCCTTCATAATTTGTATTCTTGTCATACCATTATATTCATATAATTTCTAATTCAATCTATGAGAAAAATTATTATTATTATTATTCTTATTATCATCATCATTAGTTTTGTAAGGTTGCTATTATTCGTACATTGAGAAAATTCTTTTGAATAAATCGTGAATATCTTTTAGGTTTTTTGAGTACTGGAGACAAATATGCACCCGGCAACAATGGTCTAAAAGATCAAGTAGAGTTATTGAAATGGGTCAAAAATAATATTGAAGATTTCGGAGGCGATCCAAATTCTGTCACTATCACAGGATATAGTGCTGGAGGTAGCAGTGCAGTGTTGCATATGGTGTCTCCCATGTCACGAGGTAAATTATACAGAACTTTTTTCAATGCCCTTCCACCCTTCAATTTTTCATTCAAGTCAATTCAGATAATTGAAACTTGAAGTATTATATACAGGGCTTTTCATGATGAGCGTTAATTAGCCGTTTCTGACAAACTATTCAACTGATCAACCTGAAAATTCCACAGTATGCACAAATCAATATGACCTACACGTCCAAAATATTTCAGACGAAGCGGCGTTGTCGCTTCTACTATAAAGTAGCGGCTTCTTTGATTTTTCAAATGGAACACCCCGTATATAATATCATAGTATGATTCATTATCACTTTGTCAACAAATTCATATACTATTTCCCTATACCTATCTATTACCGTTTAGAAGATATAAATTAATTTCGATATTTTTTT
>WOGR01009835.1:0-11166 GCA_015342045.1 Leptinotarsa lineolata | reverse complement strand
TTTTGTTATAATTGAAACTTGTTGATTGGTGGGATAGTATCGTAAGGCTTTTTAATCACAAATTCGCCAGTTGGCTTTATGTTTAGTCGACTCATTAAAATACTGAAATGTTCCGATTGAAGTTCTTTTACAATGCAAATAAATATGGGTTCTTACAACCTGCTACACCATTAAGTGTGTCGGGAAGTAGGTATTTAAAGGTAAAAGCCAACCCTGGATGTGGCATCCATACCGTGGTGGGCTTACCAACTGCCTATCATAAACGAATGCGTATACAAAATTTCGTGTCCCTGCTATTTACCGCTGAGGAGATCTCTCGTACGGTGCCGATCCTGGCAGCAGCATCAGGTCACGTTTTTGATTAACATGCATTGTCATCGGTTCTGGACCAGCATGCAGTATTTTAGCTCTATCGGTTACCGGGAAGTGGGTCAAATTGAACTTGCAAGATTTGTTAACATACATACAAGTCAAGTTAAATAAAAGCTTTCAATTCGAATATTATTCGCTCTTGTAATGAATATACTGGCTGAGAATATATACTGAGTAATTATTCTATTCTAGAATGTAAGGATAGTATATACTATTGTTAATGCCCTAAATGATGGATTTCATTTTCAAACAGATTTTGGTATTTAGTATATGTTCGGAAAATATATTGTAAAGTAGAAGTTTTCTGTAAGTATGCTTTTCTAAACTCTATCTATTTCAAAAAATAGGTAGGTATGATCTATTGACAATTTAACATTATCAGAAAAAATTTGGATAGGAGAATTATTAAATGTTTCGTGGAAACAGAAGAAATTCTAATTACTCCTTCCATGAATTAGTATTTTGAATTCCTTCAAAGTTGTAGCAATTAATGTATTTCAATTTTTCACATGAATAAATCAAAAGTGAATAATGTAGTGTTAACACTCCAAAAATAAAATGGATAAAGACACTGATAGGGTTGAATACATGTACAAGAGCAATTTTACTGTTGACTGGAATGCTTTCACAGCGAAATACAACGATCGGTGTTTTCTAATTAGCTAAAAAAAATCAAAAGAATGTTAATAAAACACTGATTACTCTAGTTCTTTTATGCGTTCTTTATTACTCTAAATTACTTGAACCGAAGAATATTGCAATTCACCCAATGGAATCATGAAAATCAGTTGTTGGTATATAGAATTAGTAGTTCATTTGTGATGAAATAGTTTATGCATATTTTTGAGATTGTTGATTTTCTTAACATCTTTTAATCCAAACTTTACCAAATTCAAATGAAACCATAATCGAAGTATTCTCGTTCAAATAGAAAAGAATATAATCGAATCTGGTTATGAGTTATCACTGTCGAACATACATAAGAAAATTTTTTTGACAAACTGGGAACCTTCTTTTTTTAATGAAGTCGTTTGAAGATTGCAATTTTGCGATCAGTTCTAACGATTATTGAAAAGTGAAAAAAATGTCCGAAATGGCGATGTGAAAGTGAATCAGAAACGGTTTATGTTGACAAAAAGGCAGAAAAACATGGTTTCTGATCGAATGTGAAGTTTGCACGAGGTACACAACTAGAAAATATTTTTCACCGGTAAATCGAACCATTTCCAATTAAAGAGTGGCTTAAACTCTGGGAAAAACAACCCCGTATTTAAAAATAAATCACTAACAATTGTAGTATCCTAAGACGATAACAAGCGGCTTCAAAAATTGCTTCTAAATGTTTTTGAAGAGAAGAGAGTTCACCAACAGTAAGATTTCAAAAGGATTAAATCGATGTACCAAATGTTGTTTTTGGATATTTAGCCGATGTCATGAATTAAAATTAAATACCGAAACGTATGAACTGATTGTTTTCAAGTTGAATCTATCATGTATTTCTCAAATCCCTTCCAGGCTGAGCAAAAGTTAAAAGTTGAGAAATTTTTTGTCCAAAAATGATGAACTAAAGAAAAAGCTTTTCAACACAATCGACTAAAAATCTTAGTTTTGAGCGAGACAATTTGTCCAATGTTTTCTGTCACCACATAATTTCAATTTTATTGAACAATTCCTTCAATGTTCGAGTGAGGCAAATTTTCAAAATAACAAAAAGGTACTCACTTTGAAAGCCATTGTAGTTGATGTTGATCTTGTTCTAGAGAAACTGATGCATTTTGAATGGACCCATCGATTTTTATATGCTGATCCAAAATTACATAATTTCAACGGTGTGCTCTAATGTGATCCACTTTCGCTCTCGATGAAGGTCTGGGTTAGGGCGGGTCCTTCTTGTCTTAAACTCGATATTATTACAATGGGACTTGCTAAAATTGCTTGGCGTTAATGCCGACGATTCATTGGAATTGATGTTTCGACATCAGAGACAGGATCGAAGCTGGCAAATTTATCAACCAATTCTCAATATGATTAAATGAATATACACGTAAATATTCATTGGTGTATTAGAACAAATTATCATTCGAACAGTAAACATACGAGAATGTATGAAAGCTATTTTTCGGGTTTTTCGGCCGTGGTCTGCAGGTTTTATGACTGACGTTTCGTCTACTGCTGCGGTAGGCATTTTCAAAGGCGGTGTGGTAAAGGTCGCAATACCCGAGTTGAGAGAATGTTCGGCCGTTTTGTCGGTTTGTCCGAGGCGACATGTTCTTTTGTGTTCGGAGAGACGGCTCCCTATATTTCGTTTCGTGGTTCCAATGTAGACCTACCCGCAGCTACACGGAATCCGGTATACCCCTGGCGTTGCTACAGGTTTTCTAGGGTCCTTTGCTGACCTGAGATTCTGCCTGATGGTTTTTGTTGGCCTAAATATTGGCTTTACGTCGTGTTTCATTGAGATTCTTTCGATCCGATCTGTGACATTTTTGATACAGGGAAAAAAAGCTCTACCCTTGACTGGCCTGGTTGGGGTTGCTTTGGGGTTCTCTCTCCTGGAACGTATGGCCCGCTCGAATTCTCCTCCGTTGTACCCATTACGTTTGAATGCATTTTCCATGTAATTAAGTTCTTCAGATAGACCCTCAGGTCGACAGATACGTCGTGCTCTCTCAACCAACGTTTCAATTACCCCTCTCTTTTGTTGTGGCTCGAACCACCTGCCACAACAAAAGACGGTGGGTAACGCCCACCGCGATGTTAGCGGGTTGACGCCCAACTAGAAACATATGATATTTCATGAAAAATTACTGTGTAATGTGCCTTCTTTCGCCAAGACTTATGCACACCATTACATGGTGTGCACGGTCGTTCAAATGATGACATAACTATCGATGTGTTGTTTGGCTAGATTTTCCTGGAAAAAGTTCATGAAAAAACCAGGACAGATTGTTCTACTACAACAGAAGATGTTCAGGACAGTGGTTGGACATCGATGAGCCACCCAGGCACATCCCAAAGGCCTCACCCACCATACTCCCCAGACCTCTCGCCAACTGACTGCCATCTTTTCATCGACTTGTGTTACGTTCACAAAAGTGCACTGATTCAAATGACGCTTATTTTGAATAAGTATTCACTGAAATATCAATGTTTAAAGTATACTCATACAACTAAAACTCCTAGGCTCACAAACGTTTTTATTCTAAGCAATAACAATTAAAAAAATAGTATTAAAATTACAGATATCGAATCTTCAAAACACTAGTTTCCTTTCGATCATCAACGAAATCGAAGAATAAATTTCCCAACGAACCAAGACGATGAATGTGACAATCGCATCATTTTTAAAAAGTAGGTCTTGACTTACAGGTGCATCGAGTACACGGTGTATGCGATATACGACGCGTTAGTGGATAGCTTGAGGGCATCACGATTTTTTCTGAAGATCCGAATGGGAAATGTAAGATCTCAGGCAGCGAGAAATTGATTCCAGTGCCGGAATGGCCCGTCGAAACCATCCAATCCGTTTTCACTGAGATGATTTCTGGTACAATATTTATTGAATTTGAAGCACGATTTTATTTTATTATTGTCGACTGAAGCTCTATTATTAGTGTTTATACCAAGTAACGTCTGTCAGTTCTCACGTTTGGTCGTAAATTCGATCAGCAAATTTAATTGTTTGCAGGAACGGGAGAAAATAAAAAAAATTATCATGGATACCAAGAATCCTGAAAAAAAAACATTGATTTTGTACAAAACCTTCGAACACTATTTATGATAATAATTACAAATTTTCATAATATAGACATTATTTCCAATACGCGTTTCACTGAAATTTAAAAGCTTTGGATGCTGATTTCAATCTCTTAGTTAGTACATGCAAATTATGACTAACAAAGGACTCAAAAGTTTGCCATTATTAATCTCCTCTTTTTCTCGGAATTTGCTTTCTTAGACCGATACAGTAGAGAATTGCTATGGGAATGAAACAAACTTTGCATGAGTATTGACAAAATTTCAGAAGCCCTATTTGGATTCCGTAGAAAAACACACGTTCAATAGGGCACTACATTAAAGAACATATTTCTGAAATAAAGCAGTGGCAAACTGAGTTTTATGTAAGGACAATTTACAATATGTGCAGAAAATCTAAATCATTTTTGTACAACTGACAATTAAAGTGACATTTTTAATGGTTGTCAAGATTATTGAAAGATGATGTTTACAAAGTAGCGTGTTAAAAATATTTTCATCAGTGATGAAAGCATTTTTAGCACGATTTTTTTCGACCAAATAACAATAAACAAAACATACAATAATTACATTATCATTTATGAACATAATTATGGAAAGTATAATTATAACAACTGCTGATATAAACACTACCTTGCCATGTTGAAGAGTCTTGTAATATATTTGAACTAACTGAGTTGACAATTTCATGGGCATTATCATTCAATTCTTGAAGTGAAGAGGTCGATGCTGTAACGCTGTAACTATTGGGATTATTGTTTCAGCAATAGCCTTTTTATAAGAAATAGATTGATCGATGTAACCCTCAACTAATGTTGTAGACTTTGATCCTCAGCGCTTCTCAATATCCGATATATTTGCACCCGATTCTGTTTGTAAAGAAGCAGAAGACCTTCTGAAATAGTGACCTGTATATTCCTTTGGTTCTGGGAGGTTCAGAAACTCAGCAATAGTAGAGGGCATTTTTCCAAACGTATTTATACCAACTGAGTTGGCACTGCATTTATAATTTGAAAAAAAACATTGATGATTGATAAAAAAACGGTGTAATGCAACGTATTCATTAAAATAGTCAACATTTTTTCTCAACAATGCAAAAAGAACGACTTATTTTCGTTTTTGTATTTGGAGTTTGAACAATCTATGATTTATTCATTAATTTGATGTCTTCTATTAATAAATGGCACAGCTCTTCACGCCGGCAGGCTCCATATATTCCGAAAATAGTAGCAATTTTTATCTTCAAATATTTTTCATCTAGCGCCTCATTTATAAACCTCTGGACTTGTTCAAATGTGAGAATTTTTTATTTTTTGGGACTATAACTTCAATTTTTCCGCTTTAAGAATGCTATTTTCTTGAAATTTTTGCTTGTATAAACACCATTTTCAATGAGCACCCTCGACTTTGTCATTGAAAACTTGCTCCACAAAGTTGACGAGTTCCATATTTTTCATTCTCTTTCTAGATAGGCTAAGAAGACGGTTTAGCTGAAATTTTCTTTGACGTTTTCAAGTCTACACCAGCTACGAAAATTAGAATATGCGATGTCGTACTGCTCAGCCGATTTTTTGGGATACAATTCAATTGAAGCTCTTTTTTGCAGCCTCTTCAATATCGTCAGGAACTCACAATTTCTCACTATTGATCTTCATTATGAACGACATTAAACACCAGCAAGAACTTTAAATGTGACTTCAAATAAAACGCGTGAGCGTTTTGGTAACCAGGTGATTCGGCGTCACCTAACACGGCAAATGCGATAACATGAAAATAGTTAAGTGACAAAATATGTTTCTATAGAAATATTAAATTTATCTATTTCATTATGAAAACAGAAAAATTGTACAAAAAAACTGTATATGCTATTTGTGTTGAAAGTAAGTTTTATTTTGTTCGTGAAATTGCTCAACTCGCTACGCTCGTTTCTCAAACTTTTTCACTTTCAACACTCATATCATAAGAAGTTATTTTATTCAGACTTTCTGAAATATTAACTTAATTGCAATCTTAGAGTGGAAAACGATATCATTTGTTTCTTAATATTTGAGTTTTCAAACTGTCCCTCTCTTTATGTATCTCAAAGAACTACATTTTTGTAATCCAGGTGATTTTTACAAGTGAATCAGATTTTGAGAATGGAACTGGATAGTTTTTATGAATAAGATATTTAATATTGAGACTGTGAGAAGATCATGAAACAAGTCAACTTTAGCTTCTAGGGGGACACATTCCTGAGTAGATCAGCCACCCCCTCCCCACAACAATCCATATGAGAAAAAATTCAAATGGAAATAACACCTTATTTGAAAGATCTTTTAATTTTGTATCCAACCCTGTAACATTCACGACATTATAACGATAAGCAATATCAGAAAGTACTTTCCAAAACTAGTATCACATTTCGAAACAGAAATTGAAACTAAACAAAAGAAAATACTTTATCAAATGTTCGAACTGAGAACTTTTAGCAGCCTACAGCACCTGGAGATTTCTTTTCGTAAATTATCCACACTGATTGGTTGCGAATTCTTTCAAAAAACTACGTGCGAATATTGACAAAAAAATTTATTGTCAATATGGAAAGTTCATCTTTCCAAAGAATCAATCCTATTTTCATTTCAACACTCTCGACATACTGTAGCCAACACAGCAGTGGACTAGTTTCATCTAGTTACCTTCTTGTAGAGAAAGCAAGAGACCTCTGTAGAAATCCTTGTTCATTTTGGAGAAGTAAGATTTGAATTTTGTGCCGATTCCGTAGCCTCTTTGAAATAAAAAATGTCCACCCTTACTTTTACTCAGAATTATACTTCAAGGATAGCATGTGCAGTCATAATTCAGCCTAGTACTTATGATGAGACATATGGCAGATCCAAACTGCGCTGTCTTGTGTAGGAAATCGAATGCTTTGGCTTTGGTTTCATCTATCGGGGATAAAATTGTTCAACCAACAGTTAAAAAAGGCTTCAGAAGGTCCAGTCTATGAGAGATTCTCAGTAGCATTCTCTCATTATAAAAATCAACATAATTCTCGACAATGATTCAATTAAAAGGGTTATCAATTTCGAAAATATTTGACCATAACGAATCAGTTTCAACTTATGGTTCGTTATTTCGAGACTATTTTCCTTAAAAAGGATGCTTTAAAGAAAAAACTCAACAAAAAATTCAGTTCTTTGCTGAGTTGAAATTGTTCACACGTTCGTAAAACAAGGCTGTTTCTGAATATCACCAGATAAAATTTGGGAGATAGTTGTAGAATGGATCAAAAGACTGTCCTGAAATTATTATAACCCAAAGGCATCCTATCATATTCAAAACTAGCAGCACTCATTAGAGAATTTCAAATGATAACAATCAAACTCCTTTGAGGACTAATTCAATGGAATGAACTTTTCATAAAGGTTTGAAGAGAAATTCGTGAAATAATTCTTCATCTTCGGAAGCCTGTTCAAATTTCATTTTGGTCATCTTGAATTTTTCTTTTTACTTTTCATACACAATTCATAATTCAGAATACCTTTTTGATTTTCAGTCTATTCAGTGAATAGACCTCATTTACAAATTGTTTGGGCATATTATAGGAGAGTCAGAAGAAGGCGGGGAGCAAAACATTCCAGAATTTAACCTTGTTGAAACCCATTCTGGATATCAGCCAGAAAATAAAAGTTTTTATGATGTATCCAATGTAACAATAGATATGATTCACTAAAGAGAGTAACATTATTCCAAAATCCTAGTATTCTGTATTGAAATTGAAGATAAGTAAATATAAGCAAAATTAAACTCAATAATTCTTCTAATGCAACGACGCTCTTCAAATCTTAGAAATACTTTTTGCCTTGAGAATGTTTGTATGATTTTGTGGCCTAATGGCCTAATCCGGTTCTGTAGCAACAGCAATCTGGCGTTCGATCCTATAAGCCATGTCAGCAGGTCACCGGATTTGAGTGTGTGAGAAACGATTGGGTTTGATAATTCGCAATTTGATATTAACTGTCCAATAATGAATACGTCGCTTTTGTGTTGCGTGAAATTCTGTAATAGCGTCATAAGAATTCGAATCCAAATATGTAGGTATGTAGTTCCCTGCGTTGTTTTTATAGGTAGAAAGTTGTTGACATTATACTTTCAGTTTGTTCTGATAATTCCTAGAACAAACTTGCGGAAGTTGAAAAGGAACAGAAGAATTTTCTGGCGTTTTGAACAAAATGCCTTCGTTGAAACACTAGCAATAAATTCTTCATTTTTACAATATCCAAAGACAAATCACCATTTCTCTGATTCATTTAATGATTTTTATACTTTTTTTTCACGAACTTTGAGGAAATACAATTAATTGATTTTCTACTACTAACTATGCGTTTATGTACCTCCGAGGATAAGAAATTTATAAATTTATTCATTCAATTATCAATTATGGAAGTTCGAATATAGAATATCAACCCACCGGCGCATACGCCAAATAATTAATTAATATCGTGCAAATGCAGGGTGTACCTGAATAAGTGTGAAACATTTAAGGAGGCGATTCCTCATCGAAAAAAAGATAGTATCTTTCATATAAAGACATATTGAACATTTACTATGATTTCTACATGTTGTGTGTTTTGTTATTAATGAATTAGTTTCGTTTATTACCCTTCAATAGTTTAATACAGGTACTAACTACAAAATAACAATAAATCCAGTTCGCATTTATAACGATGTATCTCTGTAGTTGTTCGTAAAATAATATTCTGCTGCGAACTGGTTTATTTTAGGTAAAAAACCCAAGACACATTTTTTGTTTAAAATGAAACAGGCTATTGGAAATAAATTTTTGAATGGTAAACAAATAATAAGAAAAAAGTTAAATTAGAAATGAATTTTAGGGGTTGCGTTTTCCACCCCTCACCACCATGGGGTAAACTAAATAAATTACTGGCAATTAACAAGGGCAATTAACAAGGGATGCTCCTATGGAAGATCCTATCTTTTTTTCGATGAGAAATCACCTCCTTGAATGTTTTACACTTATTCAGTTACACCCTGTATAATATCTATTATTTGAATTATAAGACATGGGCTGAAAAGTCCCAGGCCTAAGGAAGAAAACGCGTTTATTTTGCTCAACATAGTCTCCATCAAGAGCCCACAATCATTCCAGCGCTGCTGTAACATTTCAATACCACTATATCGATTCATCTTTTGCCTCAAAATAGGGCCAGTTTCAGCAATAACCTCTTCATTCGAGCGAAATTTCTTACCGGTGAGCATTTTTTGTGATCTGCGAACAGTCAGTAGTCGCTGGGAGCCAAATCTGACGGGTACGGTAGATGTGGGAGCATTTCAAGTTGAATTCATGTAGTTTTGCCATCATTTTGATTGACTTGTGCCATGCTACGTGGTCTTGATGGGAGAAATTGTTTAGCTATATGTGATCGTTTCTCAGCAACTTCGGCCTTTCAACGCTCCAATAATGCTATATAATATTCACTGTTGATGGTATTTCCCTTCTCGACATAGTCGATGAATATTACACCACGCACATTCCAAAATACCGAGGCCTTAACCGTTCCAGCCAATTGTTGTGCTTCCGTGCACTTTGGAAGAAGTTCACCAGTTGCTCTCTACTCAGATGATGATCATCTTGATTCTGGAGTGAAGTGAGGGATCCATGTTCCACCCATTGTCACATATCGATGCAAAAATCCAGGTTTGTTATGTTTGAACATGGTCAAACACTGCTCAGAATCATCGAAACGTTCGAGAAGATCTGGTCGACAGTGAGCTCACACGACACCCACTTTGAACAGAGCTTTCTCATAGTCAAATGCTCATGCAAATATGAAGCCAACACGTTCTTTTGATATCTTCACAATGTCAGCTAATTCACGCAACTTTACTTTTCGATCATTCAAAACGATTTTGTGGATGATTTCTGGTGTTACTGCCTTATTTAGACGTCCACTACGTTTTGCATCATCGGTATCCCTACGACCACGTTTGAAGTCAGCAAACCAATATTCAATTATTGATTTTGATGGAGCGTAGTCTTCGCTTGAACGGTATTTTTTCCCATCAAGAAGCAGTGTAAAATTGATACACGAAATTGTTTTTGATCCATTGTTGTGAAAATAACAAAAGTAGTGTCACTCTTATCACAATAACTCAAAAACTTATGAGTAGAATGAATATGTGTTACGCCCGAGACTTTTCATCCCATGTAGTTGTAGATCGAATCCTTGGAAAGGAGTGGTTGAACTGTTGGTATCTTCTGCGATCTCAGCAAGGCATTCGGATGTGTCAATCACAAAAAACTATTGTACAAACTCAATGCATATTATCTATCAGATGTCCCACCGAATTGTTTGAGCACATAAAATATATAAGTATTTTCTATGTAATATAAAATCAATAATCAACTTGAATGAAGTAGAATAAGTTTAGCAGTTCAACAAGGTTCCATTATAGCCCCTTTTTATTCCTGCTTTACGTAAACAAATTCAGCAGAGCTAGCTGCAGAATGTATGCCGACAATACATCAATTTTTGTTTCAACCAAAAATGATATTGCTATTCTACATCACGATAATATTGCACTAGATAATGTGGATAGTTGCTTCGAAAAAACTTAATATTCTAATATGATTTTTTTAAGTAAAAAACACAAGCACTATAGGAAAATCCTTAAGCCGTTCTAAAATCTGTGTCTGTGCTAAAGTAGAGATTTACGTTGGCTTCGAATCGCTGGAGACTGAATTCCTTTGGAAAAAACCTTCCCAGGAAGTTCATTCCACGTAAACGCAGTTCTGCAAATGCAAGAATTCTCAAACAGTAAAGTTCGAGGTGTACTGAATTGAACCTCAAAACGCTGAGCAGCCACAGTTGATATATACCGCTCTTATTGGAATAAAATGTGCCAAGTCACTTGAACACCTCCCGTAAAAGTATCTATAAGAGAGAGACAAATCTCTAACTTTTCTTCGATGTTTCAGACTATCAAGGTTGCAAGTGACGTTTGTGTCTCCAATCAGGTGGGTGGTTCTTTTCT
>WOGR01009834.1:0-11166 GCA_015342045.1 Leptinotarsa lineolata | reverse complement strand
AAAGTTGAGAAATTTTGTTGGTGAGGTTGGAATGATCTGGATTCCCTCCCACGCCCTGGTTTTTCTTTTCGCTTTGGCCCTATTTGCCTCACATCGAATATATCTGATTCTTTATATAATTCATCACTGTTGTATCTTGGTGGTTTATTCAGCACCAGCTTTATGAATTTTCTCTGGATAACTTCCAGTGGGTACAAGTGAGTTTTGGACACTCCTCCCCATCCAATAATGCAATATATTAAGTGTTATGAATATTCTGAATTCGTGAAGTGGTATTGGTATATGTTAAATTGGAGTAATTTAATTATTGATCCGAAACTGGTTGGCAGTAAAAAAAGGTATTCATAGATCCATAAGGATTACAAACCATATAAAAATGCTTATGACGGTTGGATATCACACGCTCCTTGAAAATACCCATCGGCTTTATTTGTCCGTGGCCTAATGGAAACCGGCAGATCCACAGAAAATTATCCCGGTTGAGATATCGATTCCAGAAATTGATTGATTGAAATAACTCCTACTCTTCTCTGAGAGAAATGCTCACACTAAAAATAACGAGAAACACAAAAAATGTTAACTGAAGTGAAAAACATCACTGAAGTTTCTGAACCAAAACAGAAAATCCTCATAGGTTCACACTTTACTGATAAAAACTTCAACACAATCTCGTCATGTGGGTCGTGACGTACACATCGACAAATTCGTTGGTCAAATACTTTACATTTATTGAGCATTCCTTCCTAATGTTTCAAGTAATCACAGATTTCAATCATACTTTTCAATTATTATTTGCCATACGTGCATTTTTTTGACAGCGACAATATACAAGATCAAAAAAATAGAAGAATAAATTTGTTAGAATTCCTTCATTCTGGATTACACGGTAAATGAATGGTGAGTAAATAAAGTGTCCTTAATAGGTTTCTATATCAAACTAGAAATCCCAAAAATTTCTCTAGAAAATTAATTTCTTCAATGTTACTTCGTTTTGTTTCAGACTACGGCAACAATAAATGAAATAAATCCAAGATTATCGAGAGAAATATAGAGCTGATGTTTGGAATCATAAAATTATAGACATGTATTTTATTTTAATTAAAAGGGGTTATATTTTCAAGAGTGATTAATTTTTGGGAAAGAAAGTTTTTGGCTTTCTGCAACTCCATCTTGATACAAAAAATGTAGGAATCTTCCAAAGAAAGGAAGGAGGCAATCAATTTAAAAAAAATTAACTCCATACCCTCTCAAAACAGTTATTTCCACATAAACATTGAATCACATGAAAGAAAAATACTTTCGCAACAAATACTTTTATATGGAACACTGTCATCCTCACTGCTAGACATCGGATGTTTCGCTCTAAGACACTTGCCTCATCTGCACTTCAGTAGCACATATGGATATTATAAGAAAAAACACTCAATTCGTTCATGACATTACGAGTTTTTTGTCACGGAATTGGTCAAATTCACCCATGTTATCGATGACAGTACGTAAACAACATTCATTCGCTTATTTGAATAAATCACAGCCAACGGAATCTTTTTTAAATTGAAAGTGGTTTTATGTTCAGGAGTGATTAATTTTTGGGGAAATTTTTGGATTTCTACTACTCCATCTTGATACAAAAAAACTGGGAATCTTCCGAAGAAAGGAAGGAAGCAATCAATTTCAAAAAATTAACTGTATACAGAGATGTGTAGATCATGCAAAGAAGTAACTTTGGTATTTTCAAGTAGCGTGTTATGTGATATCCAACCGTCACAAGCATTTTTATCTGGTTTGGAATTCTAATGGACCTCTGAATACCTTTTTCCGTTTATTTACGTGCTGTCATCGATGACATGGGTGGATTTGACCTATACCATGACAAAAAACTCGTAATGTCATGAACGAATTGAGTGTTTTTCCTTATAATATTATCCATATTTGCTACTGAAGAGCCGATGAGGCAAGTGTCTTACGGCGAAACATTCGATATCTAGCAGTGAGAATGACAGTGCTCCTAGTAAGTGAAATTTTTCTTCTTTCATTAATTATATTGTGTAGAAATCCTGTAAATGATATTTGATTGGATTCTATATGAATGTTTGGAATATAAACGGAATAAAGAAAGGTGTTTTTTCGTATAATTCAGTGTTCATATAAAAGTATTTGTTTCGAACGTATGTTTCTTTCGTGTAAATCAATGTTAATGTGAATTTAGCTGTTTTGAAAGGGCCTTTTCTTCCAGTTTGTGTATGAAAGTTACTTCTTTGAATGATCTACACATCTCTGTGTAGAATTAATTTTTTGAAATTGATTGCTTCCTTCTTTTCTTTGGCAGATTCCCACATTTTTTTGTATCAAGATGGAGTAGTAGGAAGCCAAAAATATTCTTTCTCAAAAATGTATTTTATGATTTTCACGAATAAATAATACATTTCCCATCAATTATTCTGCTTCAAGAAATCGAGAAGAAATATTTCAATTTGAACTCCATCAATTTTAATTATATACGATAGAGCACGATTCAAAAAAATGATTTTCAAAATTGTTTTGAATGGTTGATCAAAGCAAAAACATGGTTACATATTTTATTCGTTGTAGTTGATTATTTTGTATTGTTTTGAATGCACACAATCATTCAGTTAAATTTGTAATCATAAACAAACATATTCGAAAGTATATGGGGTGCCAACGAATCTATAATAATAAACGAGGGATAACTTCTAGAATGATAGGTGTATTAAAATGAGATTTGTTTTTTGTAAATAGGAGAGTTTCCTCAATTATTTTTCTTTTCGGTCACTTTCGATTTCACCGCAAATGGCTCTGGTTTTAAATTTTCCAATAGAATACCCTGTATTTCTCAACATGTTTGAATTTACGGAAAATTCTGGATTGGAATGTAATATTTGGAAAAAAAGTCTGATTCATTTTTTAGATAAATTTTGGATATTGCATTGGTGGCCATAATCGTAGTGTCACAAAATTACAATTACAAAGTTTGAGTGACTTAAGTGACGAATAGGAATAAAATGATTCGAAAAAAAAATTATTTTTTTATTTGACTGTAATTTTTTAAAAGAAAATCATTTTTGGCAAGGTGTTTTCCAAACAAAAAAGAATAGTAATTGGATATTACCGTGAATATTACTAGATAATTTAAAAAGCAATTATATTTATTTCAAGTGTGCCGTGGATAGCAAAGATACAGAATATTTCACTCTAATTTCTATCAGGTCTTCTTTGGACAACAAAACTTACACTTAGGTAATGCCAATTACATAATATTTCTGAGCAGACTTTATTTTCGCTAAATTCCAGTTTAATTTTCCGTCGAAATAATGAACACTCAAAGTGGTTAAGTGGATATATCATAAATATTTAGAAAATATCATAGAAATTCAAGGAATCTCGCTAAGTTGTTAACCAATCGGCAACATCCAGCCTATCAGTGTTTTGCAAACGTGGAGGTGAATGTTCAAGTTTCGCGGGCGTAACAGTACGTAACAATCGATTAGCTATTTTTTGATTTTTCTATGATGGTACACTCATCTCGAACATATGTTTACAATTTCAGCTATTGAACATGTTTAGTTTTTTGGTGAGAGGCGTAAAAGTGAAGAGTATTTTACGTGTTCGTCAATTTTCTATCTATCGAAAAAAAGGGATCGAAGAATTTGCATCAAATTTTGTGTAAAAAATGAAAGTAAGTGCTCAGAAACACTTAAAATATTGACAGTGGCATACGATGATTGTATTCTGAGTCATAAAAATATTTTATATGTGATACAAGCTGTTCACAGAAGGTCGAGAAGATGTGAATATCAACGCTCGCCCTGGATGCCTCAGCACATCAAAAACCGATGAAAATGTTGAGAAAATTGTTATGGAGAATCGTCGAATCACTGTTACAGAAGTTGTTGAGGATGTTGGCATATTGGTTGACTCATGTCATACATTTTTTTCGGAAATTTCGAGCATGAAGCAGGTGACAGCGGAGTTCGTTCCAAACTTGCTGAATTTTGACCAAAAAACTATCGCATGAGCACCGCTCAGAAATTGTTGAATGTCAACATCGATCCAGATTTGCTGGTGGCGAATCATGGACATATGGTTATGACATCGAAACCACAGTCCAATCGCTCCAATGGAAGAGTTCGATCAAATTTCAAGATTTTGCTCACTGTTTTCCTCGATTACCGTAGCGTATTGTATCATTTCTTGCCACATGGTGGTACGGTCAATAAGAAGTATTATTTCGAAGCAATGTGCCGCTTGCGAGAAGCAATACGAAAAAAACGTCCAGTTTTGTGAAGAAACAATTCATGGCTTTTGCATCAAGAGAATACACCTGGTCACTCGTCATTGCTCGTTCGTAATTTTTGGCCAAAAACAACACCGTAATCGTCCCTCAGCCACAGTATTCACCAGATTTGGCCCCCTGCGACTTTATCTTGTTCACTATAGTAAAACCCATGAAAGAAAGGTGTTTTGGACGATTGAGAAGATAAAAATCAAATCGCTGGGAGTGCCAAAAGTGCCAAAGAGTGCATATCAGAAATGCTTCGAGAATTGGAAAAACACTGGCACAAGTGTATTAAATCAGGTGGGGACAAATTATAAATCGATGAATAAATAATTTTTGGAGAAAATGAAAAGTCGCCTTATTTTTGAACAAACAGCGTATGTTAAGAATCGTTTTAGGCAAGAAGGAAATCGGGAGATTTCTAACTATGATTCAGCTCGATGAAATGGTTTATTCAAGAGAAATTATACCGTCAAGAACTGCAGATAAAACACGATTCAGCTAAAAAATTCTGGAATATCCAGCATTTGAATCATTTATATCAATATTTGTTTGCTGATTATAGTAAGTGACGAGTAGTTTTTCTCGACTGAGTGACTGAATCCAAATTCCATCAACTTTATTCTAATTTCCGGCGAATTACGATTTACAAGTAATGTAATACTCAATAAGCAAAATAATCGGTACTGGACCAAACAAAATCAACATGTAATGAGAGAAGGCAATTTTTAATAAAAGTTTGGCGTCAATGTTTCGTCTGGTATCGATGGAAACAGAATAATTGGGTCAATATTGTTTCTAAGTCAGATAACAGGGATCAACTACTCATGTTTTCTTCAAATCGAAATTGAAGATCATTTTGATATTCCACCTTCAGTAGTATTCCGATGAATTTACTTCTGACAAGATGAAGCACCACCTGATAATACAAGAGAAATTTTCAGTTACTCAATAGAGCATTTTAATAATCAATCAATTGATCATATCTTTATAAAAACTCTTCAAATGATAACAGGAAGAAGAAGGATAATCGATCGAAAGAAAAAATAAAGCAATATTTCAATGAAAAAAAATTCATTGAAAGCATAAAGAACCAAAGCTGGGAAGAAATTCATTCAGATAGTACCTTGGATTTCATCACAGTAAAGTTAGGTAATCACAGTTTTGCAACGCGTAATGAAAAAATTTACCTACTATCAACGCATCAGGGGACCTGAAAGAAAAAGAAAAACTGGATTTCAAACTCGTCGGAAAAATCTGTTGACAAAAAAACATTTATAGAAACAACTGAAAGAAGATCCCCAGAATGCACAACTAAAAATGAATATAACAATTATAAAAAAAGTTCGATGAATTTTTCCAGGAGGCTGAAAATGAATACTATAGAAAGAAAATAAACGAAAACAGAAATAGTCCAGGTAATTTTAGAAAAACATAAATGAAATGTTCAATGGAAATGGAAAAGTTGAAATAAAATCCATGAAAAATGATGAAGGAGATATGATACATGATCTAGGTGAAATAGTAGAAATATTCAACAAAACATGGCAAATTTCTACATCTTACTTAAAAACAATTAGATTAATAAAACTCAAGAACAGATGTGACGCAAATCTTTCAATGCCCAACATACTTAATATCAAATACAAATCCAACATAATAATTTTGAAATATCAAAAAAAATTCATAGGGGGTTGAAATGATATCTCAAAGTTCAATTCAAAGAAATAGAATATCTTCCTCTCTACACTGTATTTGATGAATAAATCTTAGTTATCTAGGACACTTACTGTCAGCTGCTATAATCAAAGAAACATTCGGCAGGTGCCGAACTATCTCATCCGGTATATCTGATGACATGAAATCCAGCTCTAGTATGTCAACACGATGTCTGCAGATGCTTTTGTTTCTTTTGACGTTGCGCTCGATGAGGCCGAGAATATCTCCTCTATTAATATCTGAAAATACACACCCGCATTGTTGCATTATTATTTTTTGCGATATCCTCAATGATCTCGTAAGAGCAGATGCTCGTTTCTATCCAGAAAATACATAAAATTGAAGTGGTTTTAAAAATACTCAGCTTTAATGTGAAGCACGTGAAAGGAGACTGATGGAAATGTATCCGGTAAATGTCAAGTGTTTTCAGAAGTTAGAAGTAAAAGTGATGGTTTTCTTTCTCATGTTCCGGAAGTTTATGAAAGAGAAAATTTCCTATTCAGTGGAGTCACATTCGTGACTCCACTGAAACTTCTAATATACATTTTATATATTATCATCATCAGGAAAAATCAACAAATTTGTAACATATGATAAAACAAGATATTATAATAGAAAAGCATAACTCACTTTTGGTGAGGTTAGCCGTTTCCAAAATGATGTTTACTATTGTACAAAACAAAGTTTTTTTTTCAATTGCAAACCATGATATTTAAGACTTTCTATTTTGTATTATTTTATAATTGAACATTGAAAACTTTTGAATAATCAACAGGTGAAACAAAGCACGTGGAAGGCACTATTTTATTTTTCATGAGAATTGAAATTTGACCATGAAACACCCAAATGGAAGTATGATTAGAGACAACTACCGGATAAAAAGCATTACCTAGAGTGATGTAAACCTGTTACCAAGGATGCAAACATTAAAAAATCTTGAACAATACAAGTAAAATAGAAGAGTACATTAGGAAAAATTGAATTGTCACATTGATATCAATTTATGGGAAAAAATTCAGAATTATTATTAATCTATATTACGGGGAAAAGCATATATTTTACTGATGTCAGTTTTTTTGTTGACTCAATCAGTCGATTGAGATATGGAAGCCATTTCCAGAAACAATCTTCTTTGACTCTATTGTGGGAACTTTTATGGGATGAAATACGATCTTTCAATAATCTCGACGTCTGACCTATATATTCATTATCACAATTACGGCAGGGGATTGAATAAACTAGACTTTTCTAAGCATATTCTCCTTACTTGTTGCAGGATCTGCATATACAATATTTAAAGGACATACCATGAATAATATAAAATAAATGATCGAGTAATGTAATTTTTATCGCAATCATTACACCGAATACTATGAACCAAAGTTAATTATTTCTTCATACGAACTTTGCTTTCAAGTGGTTTGTAACTTTTTTTGTTTAATTTTGAGATTTCTTACTGGTTTGTATGTTTCGTTTTTCAATGATATCAACTATATTTTCTGATGGTAAGTTAGGTGCAGCAGTGAAAGTATTGGAATTTTAATTTTTATTTTCAGTGAGACTAGTAGAGTTGAGAAGTTATTATGTGCTACTAACAATTAGTATAATCAGGCAATCATCCTGCACTATTTTGGGGCTTGATCCTTGAATTGGGGATTACTATTGAGCTCAATAGCATAATAGTGGTTAGAATGATAATTTAAATATTCATCCCACCATATAAATTTTGTGTACCATTCTGTTATGTTTGTTTATTGTCGTCAATTAATGTGAGGCGTAAATGATTTTGTGTTTTTTGTCGAAAAGATTCGTTTTCTTTCAAATAATTCTCTAACCCAATTGGACTTGAATATGAAAATTACAAAAAAAAACGACTTTTACGTTGAAATTCGGTATGTGGGGTCAAAATCGATTTACAAGCAACTTTTTCAAACAACTCATTCCGGTATTATATCGAGGATTTGCCCTTTTCGGAGGAACGTAGTAGGCTGGGTTTGAGGCTATCACTTGGGCCATGTATTGCGAAAAGTGCGGCCCATTGATAATAATAAATAAGCTTAATTGCTAGAAGAATGAATCTTATCGACAAAGCGTGTGTGAATAAGAAAGAGAAATATATACAATCATATACAAAGTGTATAAAATTAAAACCTATAAAATTATTTATACGTACATATACATTTGAAAATATGCTAAAAACACATCGTTAACATAATCAAAAAAATTACCTCATGTGTAAAATGTGGTAGTAAGAAATAGAAATATAAAATTCAAGAGAAAAATTATACAAAATGTAAAAATATTGTAAGTTATTGCAGATCTGAATGGAACTTATAATTTAGTTTGACACTAACAATAACTCATATAGGGTACGATAGATTGTAACGATTAAAACGTTACATCATTCACAATCAAATCTATTATTCATAAGAGCTCACTATTTATTCGTTCTATAGATCAATAACAATTAATTCATACATGCGAGAGCATCTTGCGGAGGATAGCCCAACTATCATACTCAGAATTTTATAGAACACAAATGTTATTTTTGGGGGATTTGACATTAATGAAACACGCATGACCGAATTGGATTTTACTGGGTTCAAGGGGTCATTGCTCTCTCTTCTTGTCGATCGATCAAGGTAGCAGGTTCGATTTTTGTTTTTCGATCGCTGATTTGTAACTTAACGTTTGAAAATATCGAAAGATATCTTTTTTTTCTCAGTTAGAGATTGTAAAAGGTACTTCATATTCTGAACAAAACATCAGGTGCGTGAATGGTTCATAACTAATTTTAACCTAATTTTTTGGATATCAAAATGTCGGTATGTACGGCTTCATGGTATAAATATCCAAATTTATTTTTAAGGTCATTCAGATTATTATTGCCAGGGGTGTATTAATTTAATTTTCGTGAAACGAAAATTTCCCACTTTTGAGAATTTGACTGCTTTTTTATTTTAACAGCATTTGGTTGAACCAGGAATAGAATTCCAATAGATATTGATGGTAGAAACGCAGTAACTACTTCGTTACAAGATATATTTCAGAATAAGTGTTAGTGGAAGTTATCATCATAAAATTCATCCAAACTATGGTAGGGTCTATCAGAGAGTAAAACTTTGATTACTTTTCTAAATTCTGAGAGTCTTCTATACATTCAATGTCATTTGGCAGATGGTTGGATATTTTTAGGCCATTGTAAATTACTGAGCTTTTGATAAGTGTCGAGGTGGGTATAGGCAGTCTGAAATCGTCAGTCTAACGAGTGGAATAGTTAGGGGAGACCAAAGAAAATTTATCTCTATGCTTGTTTATTAAACAAGCCGTTTCTAGTATGAAAATAGCATAAACTGTCAATATATTATTTGCAATGAATATAGGCCTACAGGAGTCTTGTTGTTTTTTTTTGGAAGGGATAACGTATCGCAGTTTTTTCAAGTACAAACACAGAATTCATATGGGTTCTGGAATATACTCCCCAGAACGGAATTCCGAATCTTAAGTGTGAGTCTACTAGTGAATAGTAGACAGATTTAGCTGCAGAGTATCCCAATTCTCTAGCAGTGATTCTTACCGAAAAAAAAAACGAAGAAAGTTTTTTTGTAAGTATTCTGATGTCTTCAAACCTCAAGTCATTGTCTATGATAATACCCAGGAATTTGGTGCTCTTCTTCTTGATAACACTGTCATTAATAGTAATTGGAAAGTAACTAAGAAAAGATATCAAATTAGTTTTGCTGATATTCAAAGATAAAAGATTAGCATCACACCAGTCCTTAATAATCCTGATATCTGAAGATATAACCTTGTAGATATCTGAGGCATTTTTACTGTGCCATAGTATTCCGATATAATCTGCAAATAGCGGGAACTTTCCCTTTATATTAAATCTTGTCAGATCATTTACATACAAAAGAAAGATAATGGAACCAAGAATAGACCCCTGAGGGACTCCACTATTTATACTAGCTGCAGTTGATAATGAAGTTTGCCTTCTACCGGTGAGGTTTGATTTAAACCACTTATGAGTCGTTCCATCAATGCCATAATGATACAATCTCCTAGTATTTACACAGTCGAATGCTTTGCCGAGCTGAGGACCCCATAGGGGTCCTTAGCTCAGCTTCTTAAGGCGCCTTAAGACTCTGTAAGAGCGGTGCCCGTGCGAAAGAAGCGATTCACGTTGGATTTGAATATGAGGAAGTTTATTCCACATAAACGCAGTTCTCTAAATGAAAGAGTTCTTAAACAGTGAAGTTCGAAGTGAACTGAGATGAACGTCAAATCGATGAGCAGCCACAGTCCGTCGCGTATTTCTGATACGTATCGCTCTTGGTGGAATCAAAATGTGCCAAGTCACTTGATCATGCAGTTAGAGTTAGTATTCAAGACAATACAAAGAGGCGAAAGATATTTAGAAACAGCGTAATAATTTCAACCGAAAGGACAAGGGTTCTAACATCAATCTGGCATCCTGCACTCAGTTGCTATCGTATCAGGTCATTTTAATCAATCAATACAAACGAAGCCATACCGACCAGCCAAATCAGTTCTGTAGGATCTGTTTAAGGAGAATTAGAACACTTTGTACGTTTCCTCATCAACTTTGATAATATGAACTGCAGTTGTAGACGAAACGTTAGACCACGGCCAACAGGCCCATATATTCCCGTATATGATACGGGAGTTACTCAAGTTTTCCCCCAAAATGATAAAAATTGAGATCGAAATCCATGAATAATATTGTGTTGTATTTTTTGAAATAAAGGTGCTCAATTCTCTAACGAATTAATTATTTTAAATCTACGCTGTGTTCTGTTTGACTTCAACTTTTTCTAAGTTTTTATAATAGATAGATAGATAGATTTATTGAAGCTTTCAATTTAAACAATTGATAAAACTCAAGTCATAAAAATTATTACATTAACAATACAAAATGTCACTTAATATTAATATAAATAGAGTCATGTGGTATAAGTAAATCCAATAAAAGCATAAAAAAAGTGGGAGGAACAAATAAGTAAATATCACAGATGAAGATTAATGAGTAGAATGTAATATGTAATATTGAAGTTACTGGGAAGCTTAAATTTAATACAGACTGAAAATGGTTATTTGTCCATGAATTCTTGTAATGAATATGGCTC
>WOGR01009833.1:0-11166 GCA_015342045.1 Leptinotarsa lineolata | reverse complement strand
ACGAAGGGCACTGACGAGTGACCAACTAGACCGAAACCAGTCTGCAAGTGTGTTCCAATAACTAAAAATCGATTCCGGAAGATGTATCGCCAACAGCATATGCAGGAATTACTTCTTTGAAGAATCCTGCACTGACACCTGTCGGATATAATCCAACGCCCTTCGTGGTATAAGCCAGGGGAGCAGTTGTTTCCTGATAGGTGTCAGTCCATAAACCTACTGTGTAGGTGAGATGAGACTGGCCCGAATGAATTGTTCATTTATATAATTTGATTTAAAGCCAGTTTTCAAGTATGCCCACTTACTATAAGAATGAAAGTATAAAAATTGATGTATTCTTTGAAATTTTCGATTACATGTCCGTTTCTGACTTACAGAGGAGGTCAAGTTTTTGTTGGAACGCCCTGTATATCGTTATACTTGAAAAATGTTATATGAATAAACAATTTTTTTCAGGTAGCTATACTTCGAATCTAGATATTGATACTAGATTTTTTCAGTTATAATTGGAAACAAATGAAGTTTTTCACTTCATTAAAAACTCACTTCCTGAATATCAGTAAGAGCATTCCTGAAAGATTTATAGATCGGTCAATAGCAATTTCTGCTTGTTGCCATTATTTCGAAGACAAACTTCACTACAAGATCATCATTAGTCAAACCAATCAACGCAATCCGTCGGCCATCCCATCAACTCGTACAAAATTCCTCTAGCGGTATACAATTTCATCGCTCATTTTACGAAGGACCTCATGTCTCTTGACAAATTGCCGGAGTTAAAGTTTAGCTGGACTTCTCTAATCCGTAAAGTGTCACTTTAGAAACTTTTTTGTTATTTTTTGTGTGTCTAGCTGGGCGCTGGCTGCTTGGCAATTAATTCGACTGCAATCAACACTCGCTGAGGGAATACTTCAATTAATTCACTCTTTGAAGTTTGTTTCTATTTCGAAGAATTTTTTATATCGTCTGTACAGGGTCTATTTGTCGTATGAGTTCAATGTTTTTTGTTACGAAAATGTATTGAGGAAACTTTTTTGGATATTCTTTGAGTTTATAAAAAAAAATAAATGTGAAATGGAAAATAGTTTTTTCCAGGCATTGAAAAGAACATCTCAATAATGAAAGAATATTTTATTACAAACTTCAATAAATAGTCCTATGATGGTTTTTTATATTCCATACATTAGAGTATGGAAAACATTCAATTATGTCTCAACGAATCAGCGTGAAACATCAATTTTCGTAACAGAAAACCTACTAACATGACCACTTTCAGCTATTTTGATCCTTTACAAACTGAATAAAAATATGGAAAATAAGAGAGCAAATAAATATGTGAATAAAGTTCGAATTGTCTCTAGGGTCGAGGCTAGACGGTGCGGAGAAGAAGAAGAAGAAGCACTTTATTTAGAAATAGAAACCCTAATATACAAAAAAATAACTTAAACAAAAACGAATATTAAGATATAAAATATGAAAAAATATATACTATATATGAAAATACTAAAGATTTAACCTAATGACGATCAACTATGTTATACCTACTGATACTCCTCCATATATAGTAATACTTAACGTAAAGATACAAGCAAACTAAACAGTGACACATTAACATACTAACATACTGGACAAGGTGGAACAAACAAAAATATCAAAAATATAATATAAAACTCAATCTCGATTATTTTTAATACATATTCCAATTTTTTTCTTGAATGATGACAATGAACAGCTAGATTTAATTTCATACGGTAATTTATTAAAATCGATAAAACCTTTAATTACTAATGATTTCATGGAATTCAGATGGTGAGTTCTGTTTACATATAAAATAACAAGATTTCTGGTATTGTGGTCATGCATGTTGGATGTAATATTGATGAAGGATTCAAAGTAGGATGGTGACATTTTATTGAGAATTTTAAAAATAAAAACCATAATCATATATAAAAATCTCTGTGATACTGAGAACCACTGCAACGACTCCAACATGAATGCAATACTAGTAATTTTAGGTAATCTAAGGATGATCTTCATTCCACCGTTCTGGAGTTTCTGTAATTGCTCTGTCTGATTCTGATTGAGGAAGTAAAGTATGGATGAACAGTAATCGAAATGCGGTTGTATTATGGATTGAAATACAAGTATTCTGGTTTCCATAGTCAAATCTTTACTCATTCTTGAGAAGGAGTAAAGTTTTTTTGAAATTTTTTGATAAATGTAATTGCAGTGATCATTTAGCAGCAACAAATTATTCAGTTGGAATCACATGACGTGAAGTTTCGTTTCTATTTCTATAGTTTCTTATGGCGGGGGGCGCATAAGGCAGGTAACGGACAGGCACATGCCAGGACAGGAACCGGATGCGCCCCCCTCATAAGAAACTATAGAAAGAGAAACGAAACTTCACGTCATGTTCTCGTCCGGACATGTTCTCGTCCTGTGTCATTCTGTCGCAGTGTGCATGAAACTTTATGCAAGGCCCTCACTACGACAGGATGGCACAGGACGGGAACAGGCCGGACGGAAACATGACGTGAAGTTTCGTTTCTCTTTCAGTAGTTTCTTATGGCGAGGAACGCACTAAGTCAGGTAACGGACAGGCACATGCCAGCACAAGAACCAGACGCGCCTCTCCCATGAGAAACTATAGAAAGAGAAACGAAACTTCACGTCATGTTCCCGTCCCGGCATATTCCCGTCCTGTGCCGTCCTGTCGCAGTGCGCATGAAACTTCAGATGGAAATGGGCACGGGTATCGCTATCAGATCGTCTTCATTCTATGAAATACTCCTTCCGCCCGATTGAATATCGGTGTGTGTCTGAAATCACGTTCACAGAAATTTTCGGTTATATGAATAGAGAAATTAAAAATAACCTTTTATAGTAATCATATAGCAATAATAAGGTACTTGAACCTTAATCGCCAATGGTACCCCATGGAGACAAAAACATATTTTTTCAATCAAGTCGTTTCCCTTATCTATATAATTATTTTCGCGACACGGGTTTTCAGCAATTCTAAGCTGTCCTAAACAACTGATCAGCTATCAGTAAAGTATTGACGAATCGAATTTTCCCCACTTCAAAAACTGTAATTTAGTAAATAAAACACTTCAGCTGTCGTTCATCAAAAGTTTCCAGGATCTTCTGATATCGCTCGCATATAAAATATTTTTGGCAGTAGACCAAGTTGTTTCGAATAAAATAAAAATTGAACAATATGAGCAGATACTCCTTGCTAGAATGAAGCTGAATGATTGAGTTTTTGACACATTTCCTTCAATAAATCTAACGATATCAGTCGGTATGAGTATCTACAAGACGAAAAATGTACACATTTTAATCAATAACCAAAAAATAATCTGGAATCAGGATAATTCTCCTGAAACTATTTCAGAAAACTACAAAAATTTCGTGTGATACTGATATTGGAGACAACTGTCCAGAGCACTTTCGGTCACATCGGAAGTAGGTTTGAATTTCGTTACATCATATGAAATAGCTTGTTTTTATCACAGATTCATATCTGTTGAAATCTGTTTTTTAAATAACAAAAACCAGCTGTCACTCTCCTTCCAAAGACAACCCGCAGAAGTTGAGACTTGTGTAGGATAAGGATCAACAAGGTTTTGCCTTTTAACTTGAGTTTCCTAGCACGGGTTGAACGATACGCAGTGGAAACCAATATATCAGCCGTTGGTCTTAAACCACTGTTCCGCTTAGCAGTCAATTGAATGAGTAGAATGAACCACTTACATTAAGCGAACTAGCTACAGCTAACATAAAAAATAACATAACTGGACTTTTTCAATCAAAAAATTTCCTCAGTTCTTTGCAATGTTTACCAATTTCTATCATGAAACCTTCAGAAAAAGTTTTTCAAGTTAGAGTGACAGCTGTAAATAGTTAATTTTCAATACAGGGTACTCGCAGAAATCATTGAAAAAGGATATTTTTAATACCTGAATGATCTTTCCATTACTTTATCAACATCAAAAATCAGTAAAATGTATTGCATTCTTTGTCAATGTGTCCAATTATCACACTGAAATATCAAAAATCTATGGAAAACCATCTGAACTTAATATCAACAAAAGCCCTGGTCCTAATGGAATCGCCCCTAATTTTCTTCAATAATTTTGTCTCGCCACTTTTCTATATATTTAATAAATCTATATCAGCAGGCAAATTTCCGGACTACTGGAAAAACTCTTATGTTGCTCCAATATATAAATTCGGACAAAAATCTGACGTGAATAATTATCGTCCCATTTCTATTCCTAACGTAATCTCTGAAATTTTTGAGAGCATCATTTTCGATTTCCTTATCTACGACTGCTCCCCAATTATAGGAATCCAACAATTCAGGTTCACATCCAAAAAGTTAGCGGAACTGGGTCTGATTACATATGTTGATTTTTTGTCGGATGCTCTGGAAAGGGGTTTTCAAGTTGACTCTAAGTACACTGATTTTTCCGAGGCTTTTTAGACAAAATTAGTCATGAGCTCTTGATTCATGAACTTTGTTTATACAGTGTCGATGGATTAGTATTGCAGTGGCTCAAGAGCTACACTACGGCAGAAACGCAAAATGTAAGGGTCAATCATTACTATTCTCATACTATCGCAGTTACATCAGGTGTTCCACAGGGATCAAATTTGGGATCACTGTTGTTCAACATTTTCATTAACGATCTAATACGCTCCTTCCACGAAAGTGGAATTTTGCTATTTGCTGACGATTCAAAATGTTCTGAAATAATCAAAAGTAAGGCCAATACATTCATTCTCCAAAATTATATAAATTGCCTATCTAATTGGTGTACGCAAAATGGTATGTGTTTGAACGCATCCAAATGCCATAGATATTCTTTGCTTTCATCTAAAACATCACCTTATCACTTTGGATTATAGTATAAATGATCTGACCTTACATTCTGCTTCTGAAACTGAAGATCAAGGTGTTATTCTAGACTCCACACTTAGCTATAAATCACTCCTTTCCGCTGTTATTCAAAACTCCATGAAAAATGAAGATGCTTGGCTTCATGAAGAGAACCACCTACTACTTTACTAAAATCACTGCTATTGAATCTCTTCATTTTTCCCTGGTTAGATTTTTTCTCGATATTTTGTCCACAGTTTGGTCCCTCATTACGTTACAGATAAAGTGAAACTCGAGATATATCGCCTTCAAACTGCGTGTACACTATGGCTTTGTTGCATTAGAACGCATATTGAACATATCTTCTCTCGAGACACGCAAAAAACATAGAAACCTAGTTCTACTATTCAAAATTATCAACGGACTGAGAACCAGCCCCGAACTTCTCTCCAAATTATTTCTACTTCTCCCTAGTCGTTCAACTAAGCAGTTGGAAACCTTTCATGTTTCTTTTACAGATTCAATCACTCATACAACAGCTTTATCCCCAGAACTCTTCGATTACTAACTCCTTGAACAACATTCGAATCTCTACTAGTTCAGTTTCCCGCTTCAAAAACCATATTCTTGATCTAGCTATTCATTATTTTCCGCTTGGACTGTTGTACTGTATTAAATGTTATTTGCCTGCAAGAATTCGATCAGTTCATATTATTATAACTTTTGAAATTTTTCTCAATTGATTTATAGTTATCTTACATCTCAGTGCTATATCTACTGCTATATAGCACTTTAATAGTTTTATTTTAATTGGGCCTACCCCTGTATATATAATCAAATAAATAGTTTTCAGATGTATACTCTCAAAAGTGGTAAATCATATTTGAAATCTGGAGAAGACAAAGAAAAGGAAAAAAATTTTTAGATTCAGGTTTCATTTAGCGTTCTTATATCATATATTATAGTTTTTACTTCTCACATTTCATAGTCACTATGGAATTTTTTGTCAAACATCTTATATTTCAAAAGTGTGGATAATTCTTAGACAATGGAAGTTCAAACCTCTAACATTCAACTAATAGTGTATCATTGTACAAGCGATAATGTGACCAATGATCGGAAAAATGAAGTAAACTATTCAAGCGAGTACTGGCCATTTCACGCTAGTTGAATACTTTACTTATTCTATGGCTTATAACGGTAATATTAATACTTGATGATCAATTATATCTCTCTTTCGTGAGATTCGTGAGTTCAATTCCATAGCAGTAGGCAACCTAAAAAAACATTTGAAAAAAATCCACTTTTTGTAGTTTCATTCATAGTTTGAAGACTAAGTAGGTAAAAAAATTGTAGTAGATATAACTTGAGCCCACTTCTACTGGCGCTCAAGTCCAGGGTTCAACTACATAAAGCATCCCCACAAATTAGAGTGTCATAAAACATTTTTTGTCAGTGAGAAAAATCAATTCCTTCGCCTCATTACAAATTTCTGGTGGAACACACTAGTTTCTAATCGATCCTCTTCTGGGTATTTTTACCTTCCACAGTCTGAAAAAATATGAAAGTTATAATGGAGAACTTTATACAGGTGTAGAAAGGGCAAACTTTATAGTTCACCCCGATAAGTTACTTCGTAAAATCAAATTATTCTTCACGAAGAAAAATGTTCTGAAGACAGAGGCAGATTTTGGCCTCCGAAACGTTAAAGATAAGTATCGTATATTTCTTAGCAATTTTTTCGATAGGCAAAATTATTATAATACGAAAAGTTACTGATAAATAGAACATTCTTCTTCGTGAAAAATAATTTGATTTTATGCAGTAACTTATCGGGGTAAACTATAAAGTTTACCCTTTCTACACCTGTATAAAGTTCTCCATTATAATTTTCATATTTTTTCGACTGTGGGAGGTGAAAATACCCAGAAGAAGATCGATTAAAAACTGATTTTTCTCCACAAAAAATGAGTTTCGTTCAACACTCGTTTCCATTTGCAAAGCCCATGTTTTTATTCCTGATTTTCATCAGTTCAATTATTGACGTTGACTTTTTGAAAAAATTTTGAAGTAGGAAATCATGAGTAATTGCGATTAAAAATATTCGAAAATTCAAAGTTGGCTTCGATCATCAACGTAATCTCCATCTTAAGCCAGGCAATCATTCCAGCACCGCCGCTCTAACATTCCAATACCTCTTTTATAGAACGATTTATCTTTTGCCTCAAAATAATCCTACAGTTTCAGCACTAAGATCTTTACTTCATTCGAATGAAATTTTTTACCGGTGGGCATGTTTTTGAGCTCTGCGAACAGCTAGTGATCGCTGAGAGCCAAATCTGGCGAATACGGTGCATGTGGAAGCAATTAGGAGATCAATTCATATAGTTTTGCCATTGTTTTAATTGACTTGTAACACGGTGCGTTGTCTTGATAAAACAAGGTTTTTCCTTTGTCAAATGTGGTTGTTTCTTTGCAATTTCAGCCTTCAAACGCTCCAATAACGCTAACACTGTTGATGGTTATTTCCCTTCTCAAAATACCGTGGTCATAACCTTTCCAACCGACATCTTTTAGAAGAAAATCATATCTTTAACAGAGATTTCGGAATTCTTACACTTAGAAAATGAAGCTAAATTATTTGGAAGCAATGGAAATTAATAAACTTGAAAATTCAAACATTTTACTGAATGATCAATTGGATTTAAATGGATCACCATCAAAGAACTTGTTTTCTTAGAAACCGACATTGTATTATTGATGTAGAATTGAAATAATATGCTCTGAGTAATCATAATTTGAGGGGGTACCTTAGGTATATAAGTTGAGTAGATGCTCTAGGTAATTATGATTGAAGAAATACCTGAGTAGGTATCTTCTACTTATGATTACGTAGGGTTTATAAAATTAGAGTTCATAATGGAATTAACTTTCAGTATGTCATTCACTGTAAAAAAGCTACTGTGTATAGCGAAACATGTCGTGATATATTTCTGACAATAGGTTGTGAAGATCTAATCGTAAGGTATAGTTCATGAAATTACTATGGATCTTCATTAAGTAACAGTCGAATCAATCAGAAAAAATATTTTTAGATTTTTGACGCAAAACTGGGTTTTTAATAGTTCCACGAATTTTTTGTCAGCTGATTATAAACAAGATTAAATAACTGATCGGTCTACAATTGAATTTTCTAGAATTATTAAAATAACTTGATAAACAAAATACTTGAATTGAAGTGATTTGTCATCGAAATCAATGATGATAATGCATGATAATGAAAAGAAACTTCCAATATCAATTTGTAGATGTTCCTACCAAACAGTATGTAAAGATGACAATATAATGAAAGTGTAACTAATCGCTGACTTTTTTCTGTTCAACTATTTGTACGTACATCTGTACACGATAATCTCAAAAATGACCTTACCAATTTTGAATAAGTTTTGCGCTAATGTGTTGTAATAAACTGAATTTAATACTAAGAGTTTGATTCCTCCAAATCGGTTCATGAATAAAAATATTATGTCAATTCCAGGAATCGCGTCAAATATTTGATAAAGAAAATTCAACTTACAAATACTATTTCGTCGATTAGGCTGAAATATTACTCAACTCTATTTATAGGCTATGAAACGGTATTCTTATCTTACTTATAATCAAAGAAAGTCAAAAACTTGAAAACTGCGATGAAAATCGCAGTCAACAGATATTTAAAATATATTGAAACGTTTGTTTGATAATTGTAGAAGTTTATAATTTATTTCATACATGACCGGGCGTGAAGTAGCACTTTATGGCACTTATTTGCGGTCTTAAAGTAGCACTTTAGCGCCCGCGGACTACTTTATCGATAAAATCGTTGAGCAGGCGCTCAAGTGAATTTCAATCTCATATCGATAGAAATATATATTCCGATGGTTTCAATAAATGCTTACGATATTTAGATTTTTTTCAGAAAATAGGCAAGAAGTACACTCTCTGTGTAGTTCTTATTTTTCACATGATTTCCGTTGCACCACCTCACGAATTCCTCATACACTTTGTCGTATATTTTCTTGGATTTACTTGGCAATAAACTCAATTTCGTATCCTAAGCTGCTTCACTTATTTCTGGTGGAGTACAATTCACACTTTCTTCATCGCTTGAATCCATTTCAAAATCACTAATAAATTATCTGTCATCACAAAAATTGACAGCAAATGTGGCTACTAGCCTACATATTTTTATTTCGGAAAATTGACAGTTGCCATGGTAACATTCATTTCATTGCTTCTTGATATGATATGAATATACAGCCTCATGGCAGTCGTGATGTATTTCTATCGTTTTCTAGATATGAAGAGGTATTTTTCTACATGATATCAAATATACCGGTCGTGCATTAAATATTGTACGTATTTCAGGGGTAATTTAATTTTATGGACCTAAGCGTGTTATTACTTACATGCTGCGGTCCATAAAAGCCTATTTTACGCCCTTGATACATAAGTAACTAATAATTTTTGTGTTTCATATAAAATCAGAATAGATGTGCTATACTACACTATTCCAAAAAAGTAGGCATTGAATTCTCAGAAATGATTGATGCTTTTGCTTTTAACTGTTTCTTGCAGTGGCGTACGGAAATTATACTAAACAGATGATGAAAAATTATGATGAAATATATAGAATCACAACCTCAACAACAATGTTTTCGTTTCAATGCAATAATATTTCAGAGAATTTAGTGCCTACTATTATGAAATGGTACTATAACCCTATTTATATTGGAAAAAAATTGAAGTAATACCAAAAAACCTTTATTAAACTATCATTATCTCTTAATTATAAGTCTTCGTTGTTTTTATCAAACCATCATCTAATCATATTATATATTGTATAATCAATATGGATCAGTCCATTAGAGATTATGAATTCAAAACAGTCAATAAATCGAACTTGAACAAATGTGTAGTATATCGGATCACCTTGTTGATAGTTGCAATAACAATACCTTTTCTTTGGTACACCAAAATATTAGAAGCATAACAAAAAAAATTGATGAATTGGATTTATATTTAAGCGAAACAGATACAGTGTTCGATTGTATCATTCTAACAGAAACTTCGTTGATTCAAGACATTAATTTCTTTAGTTAAAGTGGATACGAGACTATTTACAATGAGGGAAATATCAATAAAAACGATGGTGTAGTTGTGTATATAAGGGAAAACTCAAATTACGTGTCGAACATTATCAGCATTGGTGAATGCAAAGCAATAGAAATTAAAATCATTACTGGTAACAAAAAGAAATTAATAATCACAGCTCATTATAGACCTCCTTCCACGAACGTAATACCATTTATGAATCAGCTCAAATTATACCTGGAACAAACAAGACAAAAAACATCAGATTACCATATTATTGTCGGGGATATGAACATAAATATCAAACTTGAGGATGACGAAATTGTATCAGAGTACTTGAACATAATGTATGAAAACAATTTTGAATCGATGAAAAACAAAGATACTAGAATACAAGGTAAGTCTGCTTCATGAATTGATCATATTTTTTTGAAATGTAAAAGACATGAGTTCAGAGAAAAATGTAAGCCAATAATTGTACGCTCAAATATCACAGATCATTATACTCAAATAATGAAAATGCCCATTGAGTCAGAACCTCTTCAAGCCTCAACAGAATTTTATGTTCAATACACTGATTACAAGAACTTGAAGAGATAATTATGCGAATATGATTGGCGTTGATTTTACGAGATGGCAGATACTGATATGGCTACTTCATTCTTCATTGAACTTATAAGTGAACTGACAGGAAAACATACAAAAAGAATAAAAAGGAAAAAAGAGGATAAAAAAAGGAAAGTTTGGGTCACAAAAGCTCTATTAAAATCAATAAATACAAAAAATTAATTGTATAAGAAATATCGGGAGAACCCCGAAGATTAAAGAGAAGAATATAAAAATTACCGCAATCGTCTAAATCGTGTGATGGAAATAACGAAATTGAACTATTATAAATCACAGATTGAAAAAAACAGAAAAAGGTTGAAACATCTTTGGAACACAATAAATAGTATAGAAAATCAACCATCAAAGAAATTACCACAGACAATGAGGTATGGACCGATGACCTAAAAATTGCAAATGCCTTCAATAAGCACTATGCGGAAGTGTGAAAAAAACTGGCCTCATTAATTCAAAAACCGAGTACTAACCCAGTACCTAGAAAGTCTATATCACATTCAATGTTTCTTGCCCCTGTAGAG
>WOGR01009832.1:0-11166 GCA_015342045.1 Leptinotarsa lineolata | reverse complement strand
TTTCGCCTCTGTTTGGAATATGATTGAATAGCAGAACATATACTTTGTGCTTGCCCAGCCGTGGATCGAATCAGATTCTCATAGTTTGGTAGAACCACACTCTTACCATCTGATCTGAAAGATCACTCCCCATGAAAACTAATCGGCTTCGTCAAGAAGCTGGGTTTATTTGGTCGAGTTTGAACAGGTGTGAGCCACAATAAACCCTTGCGGGTTGGGGCGGAGGGTTGAATATAGACCCACCCACTTTTGACTTAACCTAACCTAGGTATCCAAAATAAATCGATTCGAAGAAAAAGTCTGAAACTTTAAAACCCCTAATATGAATAAGGTTTTTGCAACAATTAATGATTCATATAAAAATCGAGATTGAAACATTTTAAAAAAGTCATATCTTAATTCCAGACTCTAGACGGATCACGATTTTATAAACTTTATTCACTTCATACTGCGTTGAACGCCTTTGATCCACATATTTGCTTTTTCCTACGCATAGATTTTGTGTCTATCTTATTATAATTGTTTACTGATATCAAACTATATCATTTATCATAGACTCTGTGTATATTTGGTGTTTATTTGATGGGTTCTGATGGGTTTATTTTTAATTTTTTGAATAAACCTGTTACTTGTCGGATAGCTCAAGTGACCGAAGACAAGGCAATTTCATAAATGATGAAAATAAGAAGATGGGATTATAAGACAGTTGACAGATAGTTAGGTTAGCTTTTAGCTTGCTACCACAGTAGAATGATAAAGCGTACCAATAAATTAGGCATCATTTGGAAAGAAAATTAACTTTCGAACACCTTAGGAAATTTTCATGTTACCAAATTATCATTCATTTGAAGTAAGTATTTACACGACTCGATAAATGCAGTTATATAACACTAACCCTATTTACAAAAGATTTAGCCTTGTGGGGGAAATCAATGTTTTTCAATAACTTTTTTGGGTGTCGGAGCCATACTGTTGACAAAAAGGGTTGCGGTTCTGATGTTTGGAAGTTATGCTTGCTTTGAAAGTAGTTGATGGTTTTATGTTTGTTAAAGTTAGATAGACCAGATTAAGAGTATGTTTTTGTTGTTTTCTTAAAAAGAATTGAATCAGTTATATGGTACATAATAATCATTGTTGTTAGCAATTTATATGACAGATCATTGACAATTGTTTTTTGAAAGTGGAATATTCAATGCTACTTTATGCTGATATATGTGTTGAAGATTTACATATGACAATGTATGTATAAGATGGTTTGTGGAAAATGCGAAATCATATTTATTATTAATTTCAGAAATAGTCAAGACAAGAACATTTATTGAGTTATATAGAGAAACACCCTGATTTTTTTCAACCAACTTTCAATAATGGATATTAATCGTGAGTTGATTGAGAGGAATGATAATTCCATTCACGAAAATATTGATATCAAAATAGAAATAGTGAAAGAAGAGATGAGGGAAGATTCCATTATCAAATGTGAAGCCTGTAAGGAGTTTATAAGTGGAACGATCTGCATTCATAATTTGCAATGTAAGTAAAATGATTCAGTGAAAATATTCCATATCTAAGATGCCTCTCCAGACAAATTATGAGAACGGATGATTGCTCAAGAACACTTTCAGGTTCTGATGGGGGTATCAAGAATGAAATGATGGATGACCAGACTGTCACAGCTCAGGACCTTGAAGACTCTAAAATCAAGTGTACTGATTTGAAATTCCCACTAGGCCAGGAAAGTTGTCTTGAAAGTGAACAGTTCTCATCAGTTAATACGGACTCTGTCAAAAGTGAAATCAAGAACGAAATAAATCAAGGCAACTCAGAAGATGAAGATAATATTGTTTATGAAAATATCAGTGGAAAGATGAACAAAATAGAGGTCGGTTCGAGGTCTGGGCAGGATTCCTCTGAAGAAACCCAGGAAAGTAAGTGCAGTCTCTTAGTTCTCACAGATTAAAATGTTGAATGGTCCTGCAGCAAGTGCATATGACCAAATGTGCCAAAAGATTGGTCTAACACTACAAACTGAGCACTGGTTTGAGTTGGACTCATTCAATTATCCTGTAGGCTAGGTAAGAATTGGAAATTTTGGATCACATTTCAGAATTTTTGGTTTTACGGAATCTCAATGTGCCAGATAGTGACCAGGGACCCTTAGCAGCAAAGTGTTGAGCATATCATCAACAGCTTGGGCTCAAAGTTGACACCTATCTTCTTGACAAAGTTAATTAGCTCATTTAGCGAGTGATCATTTAGGTCAGAAGGCAAAACACCGTCAAACTCTGGAAGCCTGATTCGGTTCGCATTAAAACAGGCTCAAAGTATGTGCTCTGTTTTTTCAACATTCTCTAAACAGAGACAGCATGCACAGTCTTCTGATAGTCAAAGTCACAGACGACAGTGAACTGCAATTAAGCCTGTTGAACAACACTTGTTTTCTAACATACTTCGAAGCATGTATAAATGCTTGTAATGAACCAATGTTGGTAGGTTTTGCCGGAAGTATGATACTTTCATTCACAAGGAAATCAGCAGCTTCGTTACTCAGTGTGACCAGAAACCAGACTTTTCATTGAGGAGTTTTTTTTGGCGGTTCACCATCAACTCAGATATTGCTCGTTGACAGCCTCTTGGCTGTCTGAGAATATTTTTATTGACTGTTATATGAAATTGCTTTCTGCCAATCTTACAAGTCACAAATCAATGGCGTAGATTTCAACTTGAAATACGATCGCTTATGTTCCTAGGCAGGTTGAAATCTTTGTCCTGGTTTTGCAACTTTATATACCTGCACGAGAACCTAAAGGTGTTTTTCTTCCATCTGAAAACCAACATCTATCTGCTCTTGATATTTCCTACGTTATCTCTACTTTAATTCTATTGTATTTGATACATACGATTAAGATTATACTTTAATTTTTTTCAGATTATGAGACTAATGAAAGAGTTTATGCAGATGAAAGACCCATTCATATAAAAGAAACATCACATAGTTCTACAGTGGATTCAAGAAGAAATAAGTACAAATGTGAATTGTGTTCGAAATCTTTTTCACGCAATTCTGCCTTGAAGAAGCATTCTAGAATTCATACAGGGGAAAAAGCATATAAATGTGAACTGTGTTCAAAATCTTTTTTTCATGGTTCCAACTTGCAGAGGCATTTTAGAATTCATACAGGGGAAAAACCACATAAATGCGAATTGTGTTCAAAATCTTTTTTACGTAGTTCTAGCTTGAAAATACATTCTAGAATTCACACAGGAAAAAGAACATTTACATGTGTAATCTGTTCAAAATCTTTTTTCTATAGTTCTGGCTTAGCGAGGCATTCCAAAATTCACACAGAAAAATCTCACAAATGTGAAGTCTGTTCAAAATCTTTTTTGGGTAGTTCTGCCTTTGAGAAACATTATAGGATTCACACAGGGGAAGAGCCATATAAATGTGAAATCTGTTCCAAATCCTTTTTAGAAAGTTTTGCCTTGAAGAAGCATTCTAGAATTCACACAGGAGAAAAACCATATAAATGTGATATTTGCTTAAAATCTTTTTTCGAAAGTTTTGACCTAAAAAGGCATTCCAGAATTCACACAGGAGAAAAGTCTTATAAATGTGAAATTTGTTGTAAATCTTTTTATGATAGTTCCAAGTTACAAAAGCATTTCAAAATTCACACAGGGGAAGAAACGTATAAATGTATGATCTGTTCAAAATCTTTTTCTGATGGTTTCAGTCTAGCAAGGCATTCCAAAATTCATTCAGAGGAAAAACCTCATAAATGTGAAATTTGTTCAAAATCTTTTTTTGATGTTTCTTCCTTGCAGAGGCATTTGAAAATTCACTCGGGTGATAAACCATATAAATGTGAAATCTGTTCAAAATCTTTTTCTGTTAGTTCTGACTTGGGAAAGCATTCTATAATTCACGCAGGCAAACAAAATACGTGTATAATATGTTCAAAATCTTTTTTCCATGCTTCTAGCCTAGCAAAGCATTTCAAAATTCACACAGGAGAAAAACCTCATAAATGTGAAATCTGTTCAAAATCTTTCATAGATAGTTTTAATTTGCAGAGACATTATAGAATTCACACAGGGGAAAAACCATATAAATGTGAAACCTGTTCAAAATCTTTTTCTGATAGGTCTTCCTTGGAGAGACATTCTAAAATTCACACAGGAGAGAAACCATACAAATGTGAAATTTGTTTGAAATCTTTTTACGTTAGTTTTCACCTGAAGAGACATTCCAAAATTCACACAGGAGAAAAGTCTTATAAATGTGAAATCTGTTCAAAATGTTTTTCAGAAAGTTCTGCCTTAAAAAGACATTTTAAAATTCACACAGGGGAAAAACAACATAAATGTGATATTTGTTTAAAATCTTTTTACGTTAGTTTTGACCTGAAGAGACATTCCAGATATCACACAGGAGAAAAGCCTTATAAATGTGAAACATGTTCAAAATCTTTTTTTGATAGTTCTACGTTACGATATCATTCTAGAATTCACATAGAGGAAGAAACATCGAAAGTTTAAGCTGTTCAAAGTCTTTTTTCAATAGTGATTGCCCAGCAAGGCATTCCAAACTTCACACAAGGGAACAACTTCATGAATGTAAAATTCATTCAAAATTATTTCCCAAGAGTTACTCCTGTGTAAATAGTTCTCTTCTGAAAAAAAAATTTTAGAAGAATATAATAGAACTGACCGATACTTGATGAAAATAAATTATAACATTATGTACTGTGTGACAATTAGATAATCTTCAATCATTGTTTTGTCAAAACGAGAGGTATAGAAGCCTCAAAGCATGTTGTGAGTGTGTATGAAAACAACAATATATTTTGAAGGGAGATTTTGAAACCAGTTTCTGATTCAGTTTTTTTTAGAATTATGTTTTATTCATTTCAACGGCTGATTGTTGTTCATTCTTATATTTTTATATTGTCTGAATTTGTTAATTTGATATTGACATTGATAATTTTCATATATATCAAGCCAAAGTAGACCATGTTACTTTTTTTAAAATTGCAACAACTTTCGATGTACCTCATACACCTCATATATATCTCACCGGAAGAAGGCAAATTGTTAAAATGCCGACTTCATCATCATCTGCAGCTATTATAAACACTGGAGTCCCTCAGGGGTATATTCTTGATCCCATTATCTTTCTTTTGTATATAAATGATCTGACGTCGTTAAATATAAGGGAAAGTTCACGTTATTCACAGATGATACCACAATACTATGGCACAGTAAAAATACCTCAGATCTCTCGCACCTGATATCTTCAGATATCAGGTGCGATGCTAAACTCTTATCTTTGAATATTAGCAAAACTGATTTGATATCTTTTCGGAGTTCTAATGATTACTTTCCAATTACTATTAATGACAGTGTTATCGAGAATAAAATTGAGCACCAAATTACCATAGATAACGACTTGAGGTTTGAAGACTACATCATAATACTCACAGACTTTCTTCGGTTGCTTTGCAGTAATAATAGCTTTTAGAGAATTGGGATATTCTGCAGCTAAGTCTGTCTACTATTCACTAGTAGACTCACACTTGAGATACGGAATTCCGTTCTGGGGAGTATGTTCCAGAACCCATATGAATTCTGTTTTGTACTTCAAAAAAGAGCGTTACGTTATCTCTCTTCAAAAAAAAAACAATAAGACTCCTGTAGGCCTATATTCACTGCAAATAATATTTTGACAATTCATGCCATTCTCATACTAGAAACGGTTTGTTTGATAAACAAGCATAAAGATGAATTTTCTTTGTCCTCCCATAACTATTCCACTCAGTAATTTACAATGGCCTGAAAATATTCAACCACCTGTCAAATAACGTTGAATGTATATAATTTAGAAAAGCAATCAAAGTGTTACTCTTTGATAGACCCTATTATAGTTTGGACGAATTTTATGATGATAACTTCCACTAACATTTATTCTGAGATATATCGTACTATATACATATAACTTTATGTTAGTGTCAAACCAAATTATGAGTCCATTTAGCATCTGCAATAACTCACACTATTTTCACGTTTTGTGTAATTTTTGTCTTGAATTTTATATTTCTATTTCATACTACTATATTTTACACATGTGGTCATTTTGTTGATTGTGGTAACCATTTGTTTTTAGCATATTTCCATATGTAGGTATATGTGTGTATATGTACTTATAAATAATTTTATAAGATTCAATTTTTAGAAACTAAGTATAATGCTTGTATATATTTTTTTTATTCAGACACGCTTTGTCGATAACATTGATTCTTTTGACAATAAAGATTATTATTCTTTCTAGATGAATTGAAAATAGCGAGCGTTTTATGCATTTTCACAGAATTTGATAAAAATGTGATTGAAAATTATAAGCGAATCAGTTTGCTTCTGGTAACGAAATAATATCATGGTATCACAAAAAATGATGTAAGTGAAACCGCTCTATGCAATTTCGAATGCTAAACTTCATTTAAGCAAAGCCTAAATAACTTATATTCATTGTTAATAAACACTATTAGCGTTATTCTGCGAAAAACCTAAAAAAATTGGCTACAACTGTTGTCGGTCATAGCTGTATCCAAATATTCACAGATCGGTTCCATTGCATTCAAATAGACAAGTTGAAATTTTGTAGGAAAGCTATTTTCCGGGTTTGTTGACCGTGGTCTGCAGGTTTTATGTGACGTTCGAAACGCAAAAACAACGATGCTGGTATTTGACTCTGATTTTATATCATTATTGGTGGGCGTGGCAGAATTACCTAACTTTGTTTCTGTACCATTAAGGACAGGTAGGCAGATTTCATCAATGTACATTGCCTTTTCGATTTGAAACATCCATAGACGCACGTAAAACCGTTTGCTGGCCTGGCGACGCATGCAGTGGCAACGGGTCGCCATGCGCAAGCGGCCGTGCGATTCTCTTCCCAGTCAGTCAGTCACTGAGTCAGCGAGTCAGTCAGTCAGCGAGGCGGTCAGTCAGTAGGTCAGTCAGTGAGTTAGCTGGTCGGTCCGTGAGTCAGTCAGTGAGCGAGTCAGACAGTGAGTGACTCAGTCAGCCAGTGAGCGAGTCAGTAATCAGTTAGTCAGTTAGTCAGTCAGTCAAGTCGGTCAAGACGGTTGGTCGGTCTGTCAAGTCAGTCGGTCATGTCCGTCAAGTCGGTCAAGTCGGTCAAGTCCTTCAAGTCCGTCAAGTCAGTCAGTCATTCAGTTAGTTGGTCGGTCAGTTCATCAGTGAGTCAGTCTATGAGCGAGTCAGACAGTGAGTGAGTCAATCAGCCAGTGAGCGAGTCAGTCAATCACTCAGTCAATCAGTTGAGTCGGTCGGTCTGTCAAGTCAGTCAAGTCAGTCGGTAAAGTCGGTCAAGTCAGTCAAATTATTCAAGTCAGTCTAGTTTGTCGTTTAAGTCGGTCAATTCGGTCAAGTAGTCAAACCAGTCAAGGCAGTCGGTCAAGTTGGTCGAGTCGGTCAGACAGTCAGTTAGTCGGTCGGTCAGTGAGTCAGTCAGTGAGCGAGTCAGACAGTGAGTGACTCAGTCAGCCAGTAAGCGAGTCAGTCAATCAGTCAGTCAGTCAGTCGGTCAAGTCGGTCGGTCTGTCAAGTCAGTTAGACAGACAGTTAGTCGGTCGGTCAGTTCGTCAGTGAGTCAGTCAGTGAGCGAGTCAGACAGTGAGTGAGTCAGTCAGCCAGTGAGCGAGTCAGTCAATCACTCAGTCAGTCAGTTAGTTAGTCAAGTCGGTCGGTCGGTCTGTCAAGTCAGTCGGTAATGTCGATCAAGTCAGTCAAATTAGTCAAGTCAGTGTAGTTAGTCGTTCAAGTCGGTCAATTCGGTCAATTCGGTCAAGTAGTCAAGTCAGTCAAATCAGTCAAGTCAGTTGGTCAAGTCGGTCAAGCCGGTCAAGTCAATGAAATGAGTCAAATCAGTCAAGTCAGTAAAGTCAATCTGTCAAGTCGGTTAAGTCGGTCAAGTCAGTCAACTCAGTCAAGTCAGTCATATCAGTCAAGTCAGTAAAGTCAATTTGTCAAGTCGGTTAAGCCGGTCATGTCGGTCAAGTCATTCAAGTCAGTCGGACAAGTCAGTCAAGTTAAAAATATCAATGGCGGGTATAATGTGAACTTATAGAAACGATTGAGTGAAGAAATCAAAAAAACCTGCTTAGAAAAAAGTTTTTTTCATCAAGGCAATGCACCAGCTTATAAATTCATTATCGCAATGACCAAAATTAACGAATTGAAGTTTGAATTGCTACCTCATGCACCGTACGGATTATCAACTGGACCCAAACTTGAAAAAATGGTTCAGTGGTGAAAGATTTCCCAACGATGTAGAAGTGATGTCGGCAGTAAATGGCTATTTTGAGGAGCAAGACAGTTCTTATTATAAAACGTTATCGAAATTATTGAACGTCGCTAGGAAAAGTGTATAGAGCTGCAAGGAAATTATGTTGAAAAATAAATAAATGTTTTTTTCAAAATTTTTGTGTTTTCTCTGTTTGGCTGGGAATTTCTGGCACCACCTACGTATGGTGTTCGAATTGAAAGGAATATAATTTTAGGTGACATTGATTTCTGTTCACGTCAATATAGTAAATCCGTCCGTCCTGATCAAAACCAGTGAGCACTTCATTAACGTTTGTGACTTAACCATAAAATGGTATTTTCACGACAACGGAAGGAGATTACAACATGCTATGGTAATATGAAACCCTTTGTGGTTAACTTCTGTTTTTCCTATTTTGAGCGTGCTTCCATCGAATATCAGTCGAACCATCGAGAGAAGAATAAGAAGTAGCCAAGCGTGATGTCATGCCGTCTTTGGTCGCACTCTACAGAATCTCAATTACTATAGTTGGTTGTTTAACATCAAGTTCAGTACGACGTACACTGTTAAATCGTCACTTCTTTCAACACTTCGGATTTGAATTTGTTTCTCGTTGAGGTTTTTTGGTGTATGAGAGTACTGTGATGAATTGTGAAATTCAGTGAAATATTGTCAATCATGTTGCTTGCAATGTCAGCACCCAGAAAACATCAAAGACTCAGTGATAAGGTAGTGCGATTTCCTAAAATCCCAGAGTGCGATATGGGAGGTGATACAATAGATTTAGATTCCCTGGAGGAATATCCAAGTTCCCATAATGTGAGTTAATAAGACAATTTTATCAACTAGTAGATCTAGAAGTTGAAACTGTTCTGTTTATCAAAACGAACTCCCAATGTAACTGGATAATGAAAATACATTACTGTTTTTCAAATAATCTTGAGGAACAGTGAACGTGTTTAGAGAAAAATATCATCTCACGATATTCTGCTAAATGGAACTATTCAGTATATCGAAGCTGACTGTTGCAATAGATAGTTAGATCTTTATTGAAATAGGATATATCCTAATATACAAATGAGCTATAGAAGGAAAAAGTAAAAAAGGTATTTGATACATATAGATATTACTTAAAAAATATGACAACACAAGTTCAATAAAATATTTCTAAAAACATTTCTACAAAAACACCATTCAGTACATCATGTAAATAGATAAATTATATGTATAATTATTACAGTAAAAATATTTGCCATAAAATAGTGGCATCATTGGAGTTTCTATGACTATTACAGTAGGTAAGAATAAAAGGTATGTGGTGCATATTGAAATGATTTGAAATATATGACAAGTTGATCAATAAGATAAGCATGATAATATTTCAAGACAGAAAATTATAGCTACAGGAAAACAACACATAATACGTATCATATTTGTACATTCAAAACAAATTTCTTCAGTTCATTTTTGAACATGTTCAGAGATGGACTGTTTTTAATTTTATTCGGTAGTTTTTTGAACCGATCAAAACCCTTGAAAAACAAAGACTTAATGGTGTTTTCGTTTTTTGCTCTGTTTATATATAAATTATTATTATATCGAGAGAAGTGGTGGTGAATATCATAATGGAAGATAATGTACTGTTCGAAATAAGATGGTCCTAAATTGTTCAATATTTTGTATACGAAAATCATTGTGAAATATAATAGTCTTGCCAATTTGAAACATTGAGCATAATAGTAATAGGAGTATCTCTACGGCAGTTCAAACTGTTCCTCATACCACGATTCGGAAGTTTTTGAAGTTGAGACAATTTATTCTGATTAAATAGAAAAAGGATAGAGGAACAGTAGTCAAAGTGTGGCTGAATAATTGATTTGTAAACTGTGATACTTGACTGTGTTGAGAGATTATTGGCAATTCTAGAGAAAAAAAAATTCTTTGAAATTTTTTATGAATATACTCAAAATGTTCATCAAACGATACAGCGTTATCCATCTGGAATCCCAGATATTTAATTGAATTCACTACTTCAAGCAATTGTTCGAATCTGTTTTCGTCTTGAAGAAACGAGCAATCAGATTCATATCCAGAGCTTAATACACCGACCATTGTAAACCGTTATTCATAAAACACAAAGTTCCAACACTAACTTTCATTTTTATATTTGAAACTCAATGTTTGGAGCATAAGTACGAGTCCAACGTCTCTGATACTGATCGCACTAGAACAACACATAATACTCGCCAAATAACGAGAAAAAACTTTTCTCTCCCCTTCCCCCACTTAGAAACCACGGAAAAATCAATAATGTATGAGAGCAATTTGCCAACCTGTTTGAAAGAAAATTCCATACACTATGTTTTTCGAAAAACGTCAAAAAATACTTTTGCTCAAATCTTACTATACCCTACAGGAGTTTTACGATGATGCTCACTTATTTAAAAGCTTTCATTCAACTTGACTTGTATGTTAACAAATCTTGCAAGTTTAATTTGACCCACTTCTCGGTATCCGATTGAGCTCAAATTTTGCATGCTGATTCAGATAAACGTGACCTGATGCTGCTGCCAGGATCGGCTCCGTACGAGAAATCTCCTCAGCGGTAAATAGCAGGGATACGGAATTTTGTATACGCATTCGTTTATGATAGGCAGTTGGTAGGACTACCATGAAATAGATGCCACATCCAGGGTTGGCTTCAATGGAAAAAATTTCTAGAAAAAAAATTTAATCAAGCTTTTACCTTTAAATACCTACTTCCCGACTCTGAAAAGAAAACAATTAATGATGTAGTAGGTTATAAGAACCCATAT
>WOGR01009831.1:0-11166 GCA_015342045.1 Leptinotarsa lineolata | reverse complement strand
CCTAACCTAACCTAACCTAACCTAACCTAACCTAACCTAACCTAACCTAACCTAACCTAACCTAACCTAACCTAACCTAACCGAACCTAACCTAACCGAACCTAACCTAACCTAACCTAACCTAACCCAAACCAGCCTAACTTAACCGATATGTCCAACACATTCCTTTGATATCTTTAGAGCTTCAGCTGTCTCGGTCATTTTGACTTCACGGTCATTCATAATTATTTTGTAGACTTCTTTTATGTTTTCGTCGGTAATAGTCCAATTGAAGCGTCCACATCGTGCATCATCCTCTGTGCTCATTTTACCTAGTTGAAACTAAGCAAATCACTTTTCAACTGTCGATTTTCCTAGTGCAAATACTCAAAGATGTTTGCCAATCCTTGGCTTCTACAGTATTTTTTGCCAAAAAGCAATGATTCATCAACACACGAGATTTCTTTTTATCCATTTTCTTCAAAATACAAAAGTTGCTCCACTCAAAACGTATTGTCTCACAAACTGAAAATTCCACAGCTGTGGAATTCGTAAACGTGTCTTTTAAAGGTTGGGATCAACTAAAAAATCATTTGGAGATGATACTAGTAGTGCCATCTGTGTGTAAGCCTACGAAATTTTCATACCACCTATTTGAAGAAGTAGATGAAATGTCAAACAGAACAAGTTGTAGACCACGACTGACATAAAAGTAGACTGCTGTTGCGATGACCACTTAGTCTATGGAATCCTTGTTTATCCTTGATATTTTTGACTTAAGTCTTCAGTATGTCCAGTAGGATTGCTTTCTGTGTTGACAGTCCCTTTCCAAAGCAAAACTGATTGTTGGATGACAATTTATTTTTGGATACTCGTTTTGATCGTCTTTTGGAATATATTTGCCAAATTGAATATCAAATTAGTAGGGCGGCAAATCCGAACTTCATTTTCATTATAAATTCTATATGTTACTTTGATGATTTCGACTTTTGATGCATTAGGATACAGCTCTCTTCCCCAAGTTTTATTTGCAAACATCGGCTCAGTTGAGAAAAATAGATGCTGAGATATGTTTTCCAGGGTAGGAGGAGTGAACGGCAATATGATATTTTCTCTATATTCCTCTCCCACAAAAGCTTCAAGGCTATAGGACATATCAGCCTTCAGTTCATCAGCTTCAATAATGACAATTTGTTTCATGACAACTTTTTTCATGTCCATAATTTTTATGACGAACGTTCACACAGCTTGGCTGTTTTGTTTATTATCACCTGCAATCTTCTGGTAATATTCGTGACAACTGGGTTCTTCTCGAGATTATTGTATGAATTTCCCTCGTTTATTAAAGCTCTGTTATTGAATATTTTGGCGTGATCTCAATTCATCAAATGTGCTCTATATCTTGTCAAAACATGATTTGCTGATTAGATTTTCTATGTTTTGTTTTGTTGCATCACTATAGTCTTGTTTGAATTGGAAGAGGTATATACTTTTGGAAGAGAATAATTTTCGAAAAGCAAATGTTTTGGCTTTCTACTTTATCTCCTTTTTTCCTCTCTATACAAAAAAAATTTAATAATATCTTCATTAAACTCCCTTCCAATGTAATTCTTGAGATGGGATCCACTGCTCTAGCATTACCAACTGCCTCTTCAAATTCTGTCGAACAATATTCAAAATACAATAATACTATGAACCTTTTTCATTTGTGAATGCTTATAGACGTGAATCATAAATAGAGTGTTATAAACTCACCTTCTTCCCTCAATCAGTTGTTTCTTCTCTACAAATCACAGCAACTCAAAGTTGAAACTAATGAAAATTCGAGATCAACGAGGACTCAACTCTCAATGTGCGATCCTCAGCTTGGGCTGGTCAATATGCTGTGAACATCGATTGTCTTACATTTCGAACCGGAGCTACGTTCACATTGCAGTTAATTGAGTCAATAGAATAAAATAGTCACGCTAATCAATTGGTTACTTTTCCCAGATGTATCTTGATAATGCACCATATTTTGTTATTTTCCATTTTTCATAATTGTTGAATTCGAATAGTCAACCTGCTTCAAAAGTGTTTGAAATTTTCCATCCATATACTTGCTCAAATGAACCAATTATTAATCCATCTACATAGTAAATCGATACTTCTGCATACGCCCCTCCTGACGAATTTATTTTCAAATGTTTGTACACCAGCTAGTGTGTGAAATTTTCATTACTGAAAAACCGGAGAGATAGAACACCCGTATAACGTTAAAATCTGGCTTGGAACTAAACCTACGATCCATCAAATCACTCTTGGACAATCCATCCTATGCACACAAAGATTAGTGACGGTTAAGCAAACACAATCCTTGTCATGTAGCACGATATCTGAATTTCGCCTGCAAACATGTCCATTAATTTGCTCAGAATTATCTCAGTGGTCTCTCACTTTGCTCGGGGGTATGATGTATCACTTGCAGACACTCATACTGGGTGGCCACATTTTTGATAGAATCGCATTGGTATCTTCTGAACTTCAGGAATACAAATATTGATATTTGTGGGCACTATCTCATGGTGAAGGCAAATCGAAAATATCTGGGCCGACTTTGGACATATTTGGACATGAGTCAGACTATCGGTTTACGCTCTTTATTTTTGCTTCTTGCATTTTCAAGAAACTCTCATTGTCACTATTTTGTGACGTCGATTTTTGTGATTTTTTCTTGACTCGCGCTAGCTGGCGCGAGTGGCTAGCTTCTTCAGAAGTTTGAACATACTGAGTTGATCTCCGATAAAGGCTGCATAAAAAGTATTTATGTTGACTCAGGTAGTCTGGTGTGATGATGGTGGTGTATTAAATTGTCAATAACATCCGTCGACTCTTTTCTATCTGCCGTCATGCTGTTCGCTATTCTTGAACTTCTTAGAATGTGATTCCATATTCGGTGTAGGGTCACAGCTTCTTCTTTTCTGTTTTTGTGTTTGTGGATCTCTATTGCCTTTCGTATCAGTCAGCTATGGTATCTCTGGTTGAGGCAATAAGTTTCGTGATTTCAAATTGAATTCTGTGGTTTTCTTCACTTCTTCTTCGTGGATCTTTTGGTGGTTCTGATGTATACCTTCACACAAGTTTGCGATATACCCCTACTGCTAAGAGTGGATCTCTTTCATCTTTGGATGACCTGAGGCTTTGTTGTATTTTCTTGGTGGGTTAGAAAACCGTTTAAATGATGTGTTTTCCAGAAGTTCTCCTATTCTGTCTGTGGCCCTAGAGATATATGGTAGATATCTGCGTGCAACCATCAGAGCCTCCTCCCCGCTTAGAACTATGGATATCTTCAGTTACATGCCTTTGTTGACCTCGGGCACACTGTATCCATTCGCTCTTAAGGTCACTTGAAGATGTTTCAGTTCTTTCTCTCGATGCTCTGGTCCACATATTCTTCGAGCCCATTCGATTAGAGTAAAACTGAATCTTCTCTTATGACTAAGAGGGTGGTTAGAGAGTGCGTGCAGCTACCTATACACTTTGTAGATAGTCTAGCACCACATCGTTTGATCAGTACATCTAGGAGTGGAACAGGACCGACGGAGAGCATTTCCCACACCGAATCCAAGTCATCTTTGATTAGAGTAGGCGTATTGCCTTTCAAAAACAAAAATGTTTTGACAGCTCGACGCTCGTTTTGTTCGTTTTCATAAAAACAGTCACATGTACTTTCTCAAGCGACTGTTAAATAACAATGGCGCTTTCAAAATTTCTGAACCTGTGAGTATCTGTCAACAAACAAACAATATTGAGATCGAAAACTTTTCAAAACACTCTCGTACAGTACCTGTTCAAAGATACTTCATTTTATTTATTTTCACAACGTGAAACTCTACTTGGAAGTGATGCAAGAAGTTTAAATAGATTCTATTTTCACTTTGTCAGTTCTCCGCCAATTCCAATCATCAGTTTATCATTTGCAGAACTGTTTGTGATTACTCAGAACTTCACTTTTCGAAATCGTGGGTATCTGATGATGCAAAATTTTCATCTGTCAATCAATATTCCCTGATGAATCCTGATGGATCCGATTGCTGTTTCTTTTTACCAAACAAACTAGAGCAGCGGGTACGTGCATCACCTGAAACTTGACTTTCACTTCATCGATGAGGCAAATGATACCTTCAATTTGAAAACCACTTGGTATGACTGATAGAACATGTTTGGTTGATTTGGTTTGGAAAATCACGTCTAAGTTTATCACCTCTAATCAAAACTGAGTTTCATTCAAATATTTGACCAAGAAGAAATGAAATTAATACAGTTCTGCTACAAATGTCAGCGTTTTTTGCATTTTGCAGTCCATTTTTATATCAGGTTCAGGGCCATTTGGAGTTCTGAGATGGTCCATCACGAGTCCTCTTCATGGTGAAATTCAGGTTTTAAGCCCAACTTTGAGTCGTGTAGTCCTCAACACGTTACTCTGTTATCATATGACTCTTCACGAAACAGCTGTGACTCATCTTCTTCCCACCTCAAGGTGGGGTACTGTCTCCCCTTCTGTGATCTCTCCAGTTTGACAATCTGCTTGATGCCCTTGTTGAAAGAGAAGTAGATCTGCGAAACTTGTCATCTTGGCAAGGTCCATGTTGGGAAGGGTAGCTTATAATATCCTCCAAAGTATGATGGACGTAGTTCACAGTTGGGTCCAAAGGGAGCAGATTTCTGTTAACCCTAGCAAAACTGTGATGACTATCTCCACCAGGAGAAGAAAATTGGACGATTAAGCGCCACATTCCATCAATGATGAGGTCATTCCATTTGGAACGGAGGTAGCACTGTCCTCGATGAAAAACCCACCTGTAATCCTCACTTGGAAAAAGTATCATACAAATCCATACTGTCCCTATAGACAACAAGAGTAGAAGCCATTTTCACTGTCCCTATGGACATGTCGAAGAATTTGTAGTAAAACTTGGGGTTTAGGTTCCAAACAAATCCATTGGATATAAGTGATGATTATCTGACCAATGGAGCAATAGCCTGGTGGCCGAAAGCTTCTCAGGAAACGGTACTGGCGAAGATCTCTGGATCACAGAGATAGGCTTGTCTGGCCATTTGTGGTGCCATCGGTTCCCCACCGTCAGCGGCTATGGAGATCCTCCTAGAACTACCTCCTCTCCACATTTGTCTGAACTGCATACAAACTTGTGCATATCGCTAATTGCACAAAGCAATCTGATGCAGAGTACACTAGACTGCTGATTGACACTTGAAGTCACAGCATTCTGGGAATGACCTCTGTCAACTATGAACTGCCTCATGCAGTACTTTTCCTTTGTAGAGAGAACTGGATCCTCCGAAAGAAGGAAATATTAGGAGCAGACAGTTGTTGGTTCGCAGATGATAAAAAACACTTCAGCTCTGCTGCAGGTGTTTTTAGTTGCAGACTCAGGACAGAGATATCAATCTACCTAGGGACCTATGTAACTGTATTCCAAACAAAAATCTTTACTATTGAATTATGTGCGGAGAGAAAGGTAGAATCCAACCTCATACACAAGTCAATAAAAATTTTCTCAGATAGTCAAGTGGCATTGAAAGCTCTCGGCTCCTACTGAGCAACGTGTGAATTGTTAGCAAATTGCCAAAAAGACTCTCTTCAATAGAAAGACTTGACAAATTGTCTCTTATCTGGATTCCTGGTCACACTGGCCTGAAAGGCAACGAAGCTGCTGACTCCCTTGCCAAGGAGGGTGCTGCAAGTAACTTCTTCAAACCAGAACCTGTCATCAGTATAGCTTAAGACTTTGCCAAACGAACACTGAACACTTGGATGACAAGAAGTTTAAAATGACTTCTGGGAAAATCTCCCAGGATTGGCTCACTCTAAGGCGTTCATTCACCTTTCGAAGCTTGAAACCAAATAGTTGTTGGACTTGCGTATGGATGAACCACGATGTCTAACAACCCTCCTCACAAGTCACTGTCTTCTGAATCTTTAAATGCAGAGATTCTGACTGTCGGGAGAAAGTGTATCACCTCTGTTTGGAATATGATGAAACAGCAGAGCATATACCTTGTACCTGCCCCGCCGTGGACCGAATCAGGTTTTCAGAGTTTGGTAGAACCACACTCTCACCATCTGACCTAAAGGATCACTCACCATACGAACTGATCGGCTTCGTCAATTTCATAATTTTCTGCATAATTTGATACCCCACATGATTTTTTGGCTGAATGTTCTAATGAAGGCAGGTTCAAACTCCTAAAAAAACTCAACCCTTCTTGTTCCCTTATTTCCACATCCCAAATGAAATGTAATACTCAGAATGGACAAGTTCTCACGAATATTATTCATTAAAGAATAACAACCAAGATTTGCTGGTTTGTAGCTATTATATTCGTATATAATTCAGCAAAATTATTCGGCAGATGTTACTGCATGATAACACCAGTGTGACAGTTAATCGATTACCCTGTCAGAAACAATCAACTCATCTCCGCGCTGCTCTCGTACTTGGATGGAGATTGAAGCTATTTTTCATTCAAACTATCCAAGGAATATACCGTGTGATGAATGAAAAGTTTGTCATGTCAGAAACAATGTATGCAAGAATATATCAAAAAATGTGTTGAGAAATACTTACTTTTTTCAGTATTAAAATTGTGAATATCAAAATTTAAAACCAAATGAAGCATTTTTGCAAAATATATAATGAAAATGCCCTGCAATATAGGCTTTTTGAAAAATCAATTATCACTTTCGAAGTTTTCATTCGAGCAATGAATACATCAAGTGCTGGAAATATTATCCCTATAGAAAAATTTCATATATCAGTGGGGATTCTACTTGGCCATAATATATTGTTAAGTATACTTGAAAGGTATCCGGTTATATGAAGATTTATGCATGACAGTCTGCAAACAGATCAAAAAAGTACCTTTCAAACAACTACATTTTTGATGTTTCGTGCATATAAACGAGTAGCTTATTATGGCACGTCGTAGATATTTTTCACGAGACTGAAATGATACGTGAAATGCGAGTTTCAAACATAGAAAATATTTTTGTATCCCAATATTTTAATTGAGATATGTAACCAGAATCCGAAAGTGAGTATAATCAAGTGAATAATAACTCAATTTTTTTCGAAGGTAATAATTGTAAATGACCTCAATTCACTGAGTGATATCGTTTACATCTAAAAGAGAAACAGTGAACAAAAACTGAAAACTTTCACTTTGAAATGATCAGGACGGATATTTTTTTTGTAACGAAGGTATTGATGTCTGAAAGACTTTGAATTCTTGTATATAATCCGTCTTATGGCATCTGTTCTGTATGCGTTCGAAAAATGAGGAATCTGATGATGGTTTCGAAGCGACTCACAGGCGCTGTTGAATAATTTTTGGTGACATGTCAAGTCCAGGAGCGAACTGAATACAGGGTTTTCATTTCGGTAACCAACAGTAACAGATTATGAGGAAAATATAATTTTGTGTCGTCTGATGGAACCCACAAGTTATTCGAGAACAATGTTGAGTATAGGTATACGTTTCTGCAATGTCAAATATTGACTTTATTCGATAGCTTCAAGGAGGTCGTCAGAAATGTATAGACGGTGGGTATTACACACAACCGAGCATTCGATCAGCAAAAAGGTTTCTGAGCATTGAAAGGCCACAGACTGAAACACAAGGAAAAATTGAACTGTGACAGAGCACGCACTATGCAGCGAAGTGTACATGCTGAGATCCAAGGATTTCCCCCTTATCAGACTCTAACAACTGGTTAGTTTGTGAAGCAATTGAAATCTACAAACATGACACTCATTCGAGCTGAAAGGAAGAAACGACAGAGGTCAACATAATTTGGATGCTATCTTCACGAAACACCAGTACGTCAAGGATGTTAGGACTATAGGAACGGATCAAAACAGCCGATCAACCTCTTCACAAATATGGCCTATGTATATTCAATCTTGGGATGAAGAGGATGCCAGCCACCACTACCGGCTAAATGTTGGAATAAAATGCAACAAACGATGACCTCAACATCCGAAATGACAAAGAGACCCCTTTTGCCTATCTAGTGAGGAATTGATTGATCGACAGCCAGTCTGTGACTATATTTTTCGGTGGAGTGAGCAACAAAAAGGTTTGACTTGAAAAGTAGAATTCCTGTGGAGCATTCCTGTGAAGCTCTCTCATGACTGCACCTACCATCCAGAAGACGCTCTGCTGATCCTCTCAGGTGTGTGAAGTTTGAAGCTAGAGAATTGTACCTGTGGATCATCTGGGAAACTACCTTGAAGGTAGTCATAATGCTATGCTACAGGAATTTCAGTAAATTGATCGACACTGAGTTTGCGGAATATTCACAGTGCAAGATTTCCATCTTGATAACGGCAGAAATCTTCTCATATAGGGGTATCTTCACCTCAGTTGGATCTATACATCAGATACAGACATGCGTGGCTTTTTTGCCTCTGATTTGGATGATTTATTATTTGAACATTCATGTTTGATCACCCGTTCAGGAAGAGTTTGTTTCTTCTCCTCAAGAATTTGATGCAGAGGCAAATGCATGAGACAATCTGTTCTCGAAAAGGCGATGAATCGGCACCAATGTGTTTATAAAAACATAATCATGAAATTGAGAACTGAGAAGTATTTGCTCTTGATCTGATATCACAAGAAAGCCGGTTGAGGTTCTCTATAGACTCAGGATCGGATTTTTCGGTTACTTCATGATCCACGAAGAGCTCAACGAGAAACTGACAAAAAGAAGCCCATCACGACAGAATCTGGCAATTCTATGACAAAGCTTTCTACGACGAGAGGGGACCCAGTATCTTGGAGGTTTCGCTAACGAAACTATTATTACTATGTTAGCTCAGAGTAATACAACCTTTTGGACAACAATCCTCAAAATGATTTCGAAAACCGATAAACTATTTTTTTATACATGTAGCCTCATCGTACTATTGACGTTTTCGAAATCCAATAACAGTTCATGAAACAATTCATATGAAACACAGTTATCAAATTGGTAAATAATTGTAATTTTCATAAATGTTAATGATAAAAAATCATTTCACACTATCCGACTCACTATTGGTAGTAGTATTTTCTATCCGAGGAAACAGAATCCAGGTCGTGGTTGTTGAGGAAAGCTTATAGAAAAACTCATTAATGAAGTTTAATGTATGATTTTCACTATAACGTGTTTTACAAAAACCTCGACACGTGTTTCGCTATACAATAGCTTCTTCAATTATTATGACTAAGTTACTTTTAAATAACAAACTATTTTATACTGTAACCTATTACCTACTTCCTACCTTAATCTACCTGAAACAATGTACCTGAAAAACATCTACCTGAAAATGAAAAGATTCAATAATGGCGAATAATTCAGTTCAGTTTTATCTTTCATGAGATATTCAGAGGTTTTGAATTTGTTTATTCTGGAAATGGAGGGGCTCGAATTCATGATTGAACTCATGTCCTTCTGTGATTAAAGGAGTTGCATATCTGGAGTTAACTTTTCTATTCCTGTGTTCCTTCATGCAGGCTTGGAACGTTCTTTCAGTTTGACCTATATAAAACATCGGAAATGACCCACATGATAATTTATACACTCCCAATTTTTCTGAAACTGAACTTTTATCTTCGTTATTCTTAATGTGCATGCCTAAGTTGTTGGTCTTGAAAGCAATATTTGAACCTTTGACCTTTGTTGTGCATAAAAATTGAAATATTCATTTTGGGTTAGTCTAAGTAGCTTGAGATTTTTTAACTTTCATCCTCGTCTCTCCGAATTGGGTAAACTTTCTTCAAAACTTGGCTGTATAACTTTTTTGATAATAGAGAATGTATTAGACTGCTATCGTATTCATTGTTGACGGCTATTTGTTTCATTATGTTCAGTTCTTTATCAGAATTCGCATTTGACAGAGGAATATCTATCAGTCTGTGGATCATACTGCTGAATGCTACTACTTTGTGCTGATATGGGTGGGTGGACGAATTATGTATGATGATATCTGTATGTGCTGGTTTACGATAAATTGAAAAATCGTCTTTATTGTTAACTTTCCTTATTGTCAAGTCTATCTTTATGATGAATGTGAAGGAAGGGTGGAGAGAGTTGATGAAATTAAAGAACTTAATCAATTGTCTGTTCGTTCCTATGGAACATACTAAGATATTATCTATATATCTATACCAATACAAGACATTTCTTATCAGTGGGTTATTGTGTAATTTTCCCTCCAATTCTTCAATGAAAATTTCTGCCAGGATGGGACTAAGTGGATTTCACATTGTGAGTCCTTTGCTAGATGAGTTCCTGGTGTGGGTTTCATAATATATTATTTTGTGTGTATATATATGAGTCAGTATACATGTGTATGTAGATACAGGGTGTAAGTAAGTACGTTGAAGTAACGTATTCCTGAGACAATTTCAAGAAAAAAGTCTATATGAACTTGTGTCCGAAAATGCTTCGTTTCGGATATACAGGGTGTCGAAATTGAATTTTTTTGTTCGCTTTTTGAAAAAATAACTCTTGCAAAAAATAAGTTATTTGGACAAAATTTGGTACCCGGGGGTTTATTTGCATGGAACGTCTAGAGGGCGCTGCGTACACTGTTATTATTCATTTCAAATTGCCCTAACTTTTTTGACAGTAAATTTTTGGTACTTTTCATGAAAAAACATAGTTTCCACACCTATTCCAAGTAAAAAAGGTACACATCCTCAACAACGCTGGAGGTGATCGTTTTTCAGATATTTACAATTTTCTATATCAATGCATATTACTTTATAGCCAAATTTTATTTCATTAATTTTTGTCACTCTCCGCTAGCAAATTAAGTTAATTAAATCGAGTAGGCTATGAAAGTTTGTTTATGAAAAGTTCGCTGTCACATTTTTAACTATTAATTGACAAATTCACAGTTCGGAGTTTATGAAGTCATTTTTTGGTACCATGCCCGACTTTACGAATGCTGAAATGGCTGATATGGTATTTGCATACGGCTTGGCTGACGGAAATTCAAGCGAGGCCAGACGCATCTATCAGGAAAGGTATCCCCAACGCGTGACTCCTTATGCAGCGACATTTGCGAATCTTTTCCGGCGACTTTCCGACCCTGGAAGCTTTGAAACAAATTCTGCAGTAGGACGGCCACGGACTAC
>WOGR01009830.1:0-11166 GCA_015342045.1 Leptinotarsa lineolata | reverse complement strand
GCGATCCATTGTGACTTTCTCTTACGTTTCGGAAACTCTCCACTTCACTTTCGAAACATCCTATGTTTAGAAAGACTTCTAAATCAGAGCACGCTTCACTCTTTGATCGAACTGGCAATGGCTGTGACACATTTCTCTCCATATATGACACAGGGTGGCTAAACACCCTGTGTAAGTTTACTTTCGGTGTGGCCACTACTGTGGACACCATTTCTTGATCTGTCTAACTGCAGGCAAAATTGTCCTCCGAGGGAATTTCTCTTACACGAACCTGTCTCGGTTCTGTAGCCACTCTTGGTTGTGCGAAAGTCTAATAAGGTTCGCCCTCGGCTCGCTTTGGACTTTCCTATGTTGTTGAATTTCTTTCCTTAAGCTGTCTAGCCGTTTCTGAAGAATAGCCTCCTGTCGATCTTCTTCGTAGTTTGTCCTGTCCATTTCGTTCCTGCTTGGGGTGTTTAAGTCCCTAAAACGATTTATAGTTGACTCTATTCCCGAATTCGCTTCGCGATTTGAGGACAAAGTCTTTTGAGAAATTTCGCTGTGTCTATCTAATCGAGCTGCAGGCGAGCCGAAAGTGCACGGGAGTTGTCGCTCTGCGACCAAGGAAGAGGCACTTATGTCCTCGTTTTCAAAAAGAATGCGTTTCGACGAAGACAACCTCAGACCAGCCATCTCCGTTGGAGTACGTAAAATGGCTGTGTCCTATGAACACAGATTCCAGGGAATTTCCTCGTTCCGTAGAAATCACACTCAGCGAATTTAAAGCCCTACAGCGACTCTGACTTGGATATAGGCAGAGGGAAGGATTCAAGGAATTCAAAACTTAAGTTCACTCTTTTCGCGTAATTAATTTTTCCTAACAAGGCCTACTTAGTGAACTGAGCTAATAATAAAGGATCACGGAGCCTATCGGTTGAACCGCACCCTAGGATGAAGGCCATCTGCACGAAGGTTGGAAAAAAGGTATCGTAGTCCTGGAGGGTCCCGACGGTAACGTCGAGTCGATAGCCCAGAGGCTGATCAAATGTTGGCTTGACCTCCCCGCTTTAACCTCGTTATACCTGACCGTTCAACACCGCTAGGTGGCAGGTACTTGAGGGTGGGCAACTTTAGTGAGGACCTACTTTTCGCTTCGTAGGATTTGTGACGACAGGAACCTGCACAAACGAAGGTATGGTTAAGCACTCAAAAATATCCCAACCAGAACTTGATCCTGCTCCTTGAAATCTCTCGTGGGTCCTGAAAAGAACCAGAGATTCAACAATCCTAAACGAATCCTCGACGTCCAGACCTAAGTCCAATTGACTTTCCTCGAACTCCGGATCTAAGTCCAATTGACTTTCCTCGACTCCCGGATCTAAGTCCAATTGACTTTCCTCGACTCCCTGATCCAAGTCCAATTGACTTTCCCAAGTCCAACCCCTATTTGCCTCTAAGTAAGTCCTGATAAGTACCAGAGACTACGAATTCTTTCAACAAAAGTTTGAGCACAAAGTACACTTCCACAAAAGTCTACTACCGCCAAACAATTTCTCTATTGAGTTCTGAAAAGAACTAGAGAGTCGAATTCATTTAACTCCACTCCAATCGAAGCTCCTGAGAATAAATCCAGTAAAAACTCCTCCAAATATCTGCAACTACAGCCAGCCCAAAAATCTCAAAAATCCAATCTCCAATTCGGAATCTCAATGCACCAGCCAGAAATCTCAGTAATCGCCAAAATCGCTCTAAGAATGCTTTTCAAATATCAAACATTTAACTATATATTTTCATTCAAAAAGTATCTGGTTTTTGAAATTAAAACCCACCTATATTTATACTTCTCTGGACAAACTCTGAGCCGATCCGCCCCGGCCAACAGAATTGCTTGTAAAGCGGATATTTCGATCCTCTCGACCAATCAGAAAGCTTCCCTCCAAAAGTAGCTTCGTCCGTTAAACTTGCATAAAAAGTTGTAAACATTTTTTATTTCGGATTACGATAGTATTCACTGAGCTGAATCGAGAAATTAAATAACATTTTTCGCTAATCCTATTCCTTCTGGCTGTAAAATGCATTTGAAACCCCAATGGGTTTCAATAATCATCATTCTCTTTCTAACTGAAGAATCTCTATGAAAAAATTAACGAATCCTATTCATCTTTCGAAAGATATTAGCTAACACTTAGGAGATGATATTCCATAACTTAATTTCCAAAACTAAGTTGAAAATATCATGTAAACACGCATTTCCCATTTCCCATTTGTACTCCATGAGTGGGAAAAGGACAGACTTTGCGAAACACATGCAAAAGCCCTGTTCTCTCAAGGATGTATATCCAGTGGGCGGAGCTTGCACTGGGCTCGCGAAATAAAAGTAAAATAGTTTTGTTTCGCGACAGAAAGAGATTAAATCAAGTTACAAAGAAACGCATGCTTGAAATGAAATCGTTATAAAATTCTTGCTGCGGCGTATCTTTCCCGATCAACGTAGGAGTTATTTTAATCGCTTCCAAAATAAGAAAATAGAAAACAGCTGATGCTGCGCCTCCATAATTCAAGACAATCTAACACCGAAAGCTGTATATTCGCATACAAACTTGGTTATCGACAGCGACAGGCGTTACGTAATCCGTTGCAATCGTATATGGCACTAAATTCAATACCGCTTATTTATTTGATTTCATTCGATTAAAAAACGAGTTGCAATTTAGGACAGTTTGATCAGCGAAACTCATTTACAACTTTCCTAGTAGGAGAAACTAATAGCGAAAACTATACGGTCTTTCATTAAGCGGTTCCTTTTTTTTAAGCTTAAATAAAACAAAGTGTGTGTGAGATATCGTAGGAATTTTTTATTCGTTCCAAAAGCCTATTGATGCCATCGTTCAAATGTCAGCCACGGCTTCTCTGGGCGATCGAGATACCAGCCAGATCTGTTTGAACCATGCTGGAATTTTTCCCATCCCCCAATTAATCTTTAGGCTTCGTGATCTGGGGTACACTCCACATCCTGAGCTTTCTTTGGTTTTTGAGCCATCTGTAAATATGCATATTGCTTACAGCATCTGACTCTGTGTTATGTTTCATTTGTATTTTGTAGGGTTTTTTAAGCACAAACCTGGGTTCAATTGCATCACGGCCTGCCTGCAGTAGAGGTAGTGCCGTAAGCGTTCTCGTCATAGGCTTAGCCTTGATTGACCCATTCCTACTTCGAGATTTACACCAGCCGTACGCAATCGTACCTTGGTCATTAACGCAGCCTCTCAAATATATAGATCTAGAGGGTTCAGGCCAGTGATTAATTCCATTACCGCGTTGTTTTCATGGCTCCTGTGATGTTTAAACAGGCCAATCGCTGTATTTGATATAATTTTTGGGTGGCCGTTGCTTGTACACCTTTGGTCCCCATGCGATGGCTCCGTACGTTAACATGGGTCTCATTATTGAAGTGTAGATTCAGGTGACCACACGGGGTAAAAGACCCCAAGTGCATCCCACTGTTCTCCGACACTGCTCATAGCTCGATACTGTAGGTGAGAGTTCCATGTTAGCTTCCTGCCGAGGGTAATACTAAGGTATTTCACCCCTCAACGAAGTTTAGCATGTTTGCGAAGATTTTGGGAGGCTTTCGACCCGATAAACTTCTTTTCCTGGTGAAATGGATCATCTCAGTCTTCTTGGAATTGATCGACAGTGAGTGTTCCTCACACCATGTTTCTATTAATTTGAGCTCATCCTGCGCTCCTTCGCACAGTGTGTTTACAAATTTGTCGATCTGCAAGATAACTATGTCATCTGCATATGCAATCGTGTAGAATCCATTATTGTGGAGGTGGTTTATCAGGGTATCCAGAACTAAGTTCCAAAGAAATGGTGATAAGACCCCTCCCTGCGGACATCCCCTCATGACCAGTCCTCTCACTGTAATGTCTTCTACATTAATAATTATTGCTCTACTAGAGGGTATCTTGAGTATACATTTTCCTACTACCAGGGGTACATTTCTGGAGCTGTGCTGGGTAATTGTTGGAAAGGTTGTTTTTTTAAACGCTCCCTCGATATCTACGGATATACCCAGTCCAATGACAATCAGTAGACCTTCCCGGATTATATACATGCTTATTTGGATGAAGTAGTGGATTGTGAACTAGCACTTCATCTATTATGCACCTCACACAAAGCCACTCCATTGTTTTTAAAAAGAACGATGTGAGGCTAATTGGTTGAAATGCTTTTGGTAAGGTGTAGTCCATCCTACTTGGTTTGGATATGAATTCCACTCGTACTTTCCTCCACTTACAGGGAATATACCTCAGAGCTACAGAGGCTCTAAATATTCCAACCAGGTGTGGCTTAATAATATCATTAGTGTCCACTTCAGGCCAATAGAAGTTGGTAATTATCGAACTATAGTGCTTGCTTGATGGTGATGGCTTGACCAACGTCGTTCTCAAAGAAACATGGATCTATGACACCTCCAGTCCAAAATCCACATCAAACAGTCACTTTTTCTGGATGCATTGGATGCTCTTGGACCTGATGTAGATTGGTATCGTCCCGAATTCGACAATTTTGTTTGTTCACGTACCCATTCATTCAGAAATCGGCCTCATCGCTGAAAATGACTAATTTGATAGTCATTAGTCAACTCCAATCTATAAAAAAGATGTTAAAACACAAATAAATAACTATAGACCTATTTCCATCATTGCACATCTTTCTAGAGTCTGTGGAAAATTATTCAAAAATAGGCTAAGTTCTTTCGTGAATAAATATAATACCATTCGCAATACTTGAATCAACGGAACTGATACACAAATCTTTAGAACGAGGTAAACCCTCTCTTTGTCTGTTCATAGATTCAACTGAGGCATTTGATACTGTTGATAATCGTCTGCAAACACTAGAAAATGATGTCATTAGAGGGAATTGCTTTGAACTTTTCAAATGTTACCTCGAAAACAGAAAGCAAGCCGTAAGAGTTAACGATACCACTAGTGATCAAAAGCAAGTTGATTGCAGTGTTCCTCAAGGCACAGTGTTGGGTCCTTCATTGTTCAACATTTATATTCATGATTTATTCAAATTACACAGTGAGGGTGAGATCATTGGATATGCTGATGACACGGCAATATTTCATGAGGCAGAAACCTGGACTTCGCTTGAAAAAAAGGTTGAAAAAGACTTTAAACTAGTAAAAAAAAGGTTTGACAACCGTCTTCTAACAGTCAATCTTGAAAAAAACAACTTTTTGCCTTTCAGCTGCAATATGTCGAATAGCTGTCCATATAGAAGTATTAAAATTTTCAACACTCGTGACATAATTGAAATTCTACTCTATCACTGCTGCAAAAATTTATAACACCGAAAGCGGTAAGAAATATATTTCATAAGTTATTGTTCAAAAAAGGATTTAAAAAAATTCATATTAGAAACTGATAGAAATGTCCTAATAAATCTTCTAGATTAAAGTTTATAAAACAGTCCTGCACAAATATGTACACATCTTGATTTTATCTATTCATCTTCAATACTTGATCGTGTTATTTCTCCTGCAATATAATATCATCATAGCATTACTTATACTGTTAGTCTTAACCATTTTATTTTTTTTTATTTCATTATATTATTAATATATTATTTTAAGTATGTTATCATATTTCGAATTATCATTTAAATTCATCGTGATGCAACATTACTGTTTTCTATTGTTTAATTTTTTGTACTTTCTATTATTTTTATTACATTATACAAAATAAGTGCAGTAGCACTTATCGCCCAGGCATTCAACTTGTTTCCTTGAAGAAATGTACTTTTGCTCTTGTGAATAAAGTTATTATTATTATTATAATACACCTAGCCCTCATGGAAGGTTCGACAACTTGCACCATCCGAGCTTTCAGAAAAACTCCCACCCGGTAAGTTCACATCGTTTCCTCAGAATTAAACATGAGTTGAAAGTTGATCAAGCCGCCATTTTAAATTTGTTATATTTTCTAGGTCACATAATCCTACCAATAACTTACACCCGCTATTGTACTGTATACCATATCGATCGTCCTAGTTTCGATAAGAATTGTAATAATTTTCTAAGGATATTGTTTGAGTACGATAAAAATACTAGTCGTGATGCATATTGCACAAGTATAAGTTGACGGTGGCCATAATTTGTTATTAATTAAAAGGAAAAGTAACCTTATGCGGCTGGTATTCATTATAAATCATTTATGAGCAGAATCTAGAATGTAATTAAAGGCGCTGATTGTTGAAAAATGCCCGCTTTGTGTATATTATTCGATATACATTTTCAGCAAAATTGCGTAGAACCTCATTAGGTAATAATGATTTATCCACAATTAGTAGAGGATATTTTCAATATAAGTGTCAAAGAATAATGGAAACTGAAGACTACTAAATAATCATGGCAAGAAAATATTGCAAATATAACTAGTGAGAGTTCTGATGAGAATAATATTGAAATTACGATACAAATTACAAAACAGATAGTAATCTAACCATCATATTCAAACGAGATAAGATGCAAAAAATATGAATCTAGCAAATGGAAATGATACTATCATATATACATTATTTTGCGAAATCATGTTTCCTGCGTTGTAATGAATATATCAAAAAAATCAGTTTACGGTATGATAAAAACTGAAAACAACAAAATAGTAATAGACAATGAACAGATCATTTTTCAAACTGATTTACGAAGTGGGAAGACTAACAAATGCACGTCAGTTGCCAAATGGTTTTTCACCAATAATTTTTCGAATTATCGGGCCTCAAGTGGCAAAATCCCATGATTTTACTTTGCTTTACAAATGGAAACCATAAACTTGGCTTTAGAGAATATATACACTACAAGGAGAGCGGCTTTGGCTGTAACCTGTGAAGTCATATAGAGTTTGCACTTCCTTCTCTGTATGGCTGATGAACTTCAAAAAGGGATTGGGCGTTTTAATTTCAGACACCTATTGGGGTGGACAATACATTTGGTTTGAATTTTGTCACTGACTGAAGATACTAAATCTATGTCACTGTGGTATAATCTGAGAAGACACTGCAAAATCAACTCACTTCTATGGCTACATAAGGATAAGTCAGTACATGAGCTTATAACCATGAAATTAGACAAAAAGTGTTTTCATTCATCTCATTAAAGTGACTCATAACCAAGGCTTATAGAAGTTCCTTATCTTCATATTTCTCATCGATTAATTAATAACCATCGTCTGTCTGTTTAAAATCTGTTTTTCCGTTAATCAGCTGTCGCCCCCAGACGAACGACAACTTTCAGAAGTTGTAAAAACTAGCTAGAGACTAACGACGTCTCATCTTTTGATCTAATACGGTTGCAGAATTATCCCAGCTTCAACTAGATGAATTCTCTCGAAAAAAATGCTGTTCGAGGCTGAGGTCGAACCCACGACCTTCTGGTCGTGAGTCGAGCGCACTACCATCGCGCCAATTCCACAAGGAGAATATCTTTCGAAAAGAGGAAAAACAAATGGTTGAATATCGAATTTTCTCTCTGGAAATAAGACCCAAAAATCTTTGGAACATTTTTTATTGTAGGAATGTTGTCCTGATAAATGAAGAAAGCTGTCTTTCTCAGTTTGTTAGGTCTTTTCACAGGACTTGCCTTGTCCTACCATGGTATACGACAAAATAGTGAGATGTATTTAACAATGATACTACTTTGGACGGGTAGAATTGGAACTGTATTACTGTTACTATTTACTACATTTAAGATCTTCCATTACACAATTTCTCGAAATTATGCAAGGTAGATGGCTACTCGAAGTGGAGTGGGTAGATTGAGATTCACACACTGTTCTGAGTGATTGTAAGGAGTTGTATAATTTCCAATGAGAAAAACTACACTTCGGTTATGTTTCGGGGTGAAAATAGGACAACAAAATAAATCGAGCTCTAGCTCTCTATTTCAACGTTATTCAAACAAATAAACAGGAGTAACCAATATCGTTATGCCAAGTAAGAAAAACCCCCTAAGGTATCGATACCAAAAGTTCACAAAAGTAAATATTGTATAATAGAAAGACAAGATATATGTGATAGAAAAATAAACTTGATTTAGTTTTAGCCAAGTATAGTAACAGCTCACTTGTGACTGTTACTTCGACTGAGTGTTCAAATTGGGAAGAGATTGCGCTCCTGGATGAACTTATTTTCCAACCAATGATCCAAGCTTGGGTTATCTTCAACTAGATATTCGACCCTTATCTTTAATGGCAAGTAAAACCAAGCTGAACTGAACCGTTATGTAAAAGCAAAGTGACGTAAAGTAGGATAGTTGATAAGCCCACTTAACGTAAAATAACGAGTAGAAAAAGACCCTAAAAAGAACAAATACATGAAAAGTTTGACCGGGGTCACATTAATTTGAATGTAATACATGCCAAGGCTGATAAAACCTACCTCGATGATGGGTGGCTCTGAGTAGTAATTATTTGATTATTCGATTATTTGAATTTAGCGATCTTGCGTAATTCGGGAAGAAATCTTTTTGAAATAGTCAGAGGACCTTCCTTCAACTAACTTTTCCGCAATAATTACAAACAAGAGACACACGTCTTTCCAATTCTTCTAGAATACCAAAAAAACGATCATTCTCCTCAACTCTCCTTTTTCTCATATTTAACAAAAAAAGCCCGCTTGATTTCAGTTTTTTTCATCAGTGTCGTTCTTTATATTATAGGTTGGGAACCCTGATATTTATAATGAAGTGACCTGGTAGCTCAAATAAACCTTCAGATGACAAGCAGAAATGAGGTTATGTTATTATGTTATGAATTTCCAAAATGATAAGAACAATTAGTAAACGGTCATTATTCTGGATATCTACTGAAAAGATCAACATACCTTACGATGAACTCTACTCTTACTATCAACCTCGCTGGATTCGTCCTTGGTAAGTATTGAACGAAAAATGGTTTCAACATTCGTAGTAAATAGATCTTTTTGTTTTAGGCATGGAAATATCTGCTTATTCCTGCTCTGAATATACATATTCAATAAAAATTAGAAATTGAGTAATGAAGTTCAGTGAGTAGAAATGAAAAACTGTATTCTTTTTCTTATTTTCACTGCTATAATCTCTGTAACTAACATAACCCGTAACAACAGAGCACTTCACTTTCAGGATGATTCAATCAGTCTTCCTTTTTATATTTTACTGTTGCCATGATGTCACTTATCTTTTGTATAGGAGACCTTTATAGAAAAAAATCATCAGCTTAAGGGAGTAGAAAAGTATACTCATGCTATCAGTATGGAATTCGGGATATAAAAATAATCACGCTTTCCTCTCAAAAGAGGGTGCCTGAAATATTAGGATGATGTGCAGCTTGTAGATGGAAGTGTTCTACACCTTTTGAAATCTCTTCTGAATAAGAATTAGTACAACATTCTTTATTCAATGACATAATCGGGAAATAACAAAGTTGCTACTAATATGCTTGCTCTTCAAATCCTACTCCACTTCAAAGTCAAATGAACTCAAAAGTGTCGCATTATGTCGCTGTATGGACCCGAAAAAGGATGTATCCCCATATGAATTTGCATTTTTATTCTTTTTGTCCACGGTTATACTACTTACGTCGAAAAGAAAATCTATAAAATCAACAAGAGTTCTCAAAACTCTTACTGAAATCTAGCGATATCATTTTTGAAGCTACATCAGCGACCAATAAATTTGTCTTGGTTTTGATACTGAATGAGGTGACTCTAACTCTCAGTAAAAGACATACATCGAAGATGCAGAAATCACTTCACATCTGCAGCTATAGCTCATATAGCTCGTCAAATATAGGAAGAGGTTTGTGTATTTCTGATCTCTCTCTCTCTCTCTCTTTCGCTAGTACTGTACAATCTAAAGAGAGAGAGCCGAAATTCTCAAACCTCTTCCTATATTTGACAAGCTGTACCTAGTAGAAAGATGTGATGCATGGGGTATTTTTCAATAATGTCGAAAACATCGACTTTGCTTTCCTCAAGTCATTGTTATTGATAGTGACTCAAGCTCCAGTCTATATTTATTTTGTAGTGGACAAGAAGTGCCAAAGTTTCAGACGCTCTTCGACTTCAGAGAAAAACGATATTTCTTGTAGGATTTTTGAGTTCATATGCGATGAATCTTGCTCGAGAAGATGAAAAAAAATTGAAAGAATCTCAAGATTTACTCGTTGGACTCCACATGTTCTACACAGATCCCTCAATTCGAACCGTTTTTTGTTATAGTAGTCCGTGATGCAATAATGTCTTGTATCGAATACGTAATCATTTCGTTCTTAGAAATGGAAAATTATGTCATTCTTGTTCACTACTTCCCTTCTTAATTGAGGATTTTTGTATCCACTGATCATTTACCACAAAGTATGCGAAGTTGTCATTGACTAATAACAAGAGGTCTCTCTCTATCTTTACTTTTCCCAGTGCTGATGTTATTCCATTTGCAGTTGAGGTGTGAAGATTTCCTGACGATTTCTGGGAGACACCGACAGCGGCCATAAACTTCTTTCAGATCTACTTCCTCTACACATTTTTTTGTGTAGAGGAGCTTGGTAGAATACATGCCGAGTGTAGCAGACTACTGGTTGACACTAGGGATGTTATGGATGTGAAATTTCGGATTCAATATCGAAAATTTTCCATCAAGTATATATTTTGAGTTATAGTTATTTTCATTTTATACAAAAATCTTCACATATCATAGAGAAATATAAGATGAAAACAAGAAAAAATAATATATTTTGAGAATAACAAACTTTATTTACGATACACATGAAAAGACATTCAAATGAATTCTTTTGTGCATAACCTTTTTACAAATGTTGACTTTCGTTTATATGTTTCATCGTTTTCCCTCATAAGGAACCAACAATAATCCCCCATTATTGCTGCATCTCATCTGCCTTGCTCTATTGTCAGTATGTCTTGGTGGAACCTTTCCCCTTGTTCGTCACTGACAGCACCCAAATTTTCTGGAAAAATTCAAATGGGAGGGCAAAAAATTGATTTTGAGGGACATGCGACATCCTATTCTGCAGTAGTTTTCAAGTACTCCTTCTACAAGTGTTTCGTAATTTTCTACTTTCTTGTTCCCTAAAAACTCCGAAACAATTCTTTTGAAAGAACTCCACCCAGCTATTTCAA
>WOGR01009829.1:0-10651 GCA_015342045.1 Leptinotarsa lineolata | reverse complement strand
GAGACTTGAAAAGATCCCAGTTCATTTGAATATTTTGTTGCTGTGGTGGTGCCATTGTTATTATTGGTAATGGAACTTCAGAATTACTTCCGCTAACTACTGAATTTTCTTGCACTGATAAATTACTCAGTCTATTTAAAATATCGTGTAGTTCATTCATGAATCGATATTCAATCAATAATTTTGTATTATTGACTTCAGATTCAAATTCATTGAAATTTCTCAACAAAAATTCACAAAATTGATTTTTCTTCCGAAACTACTCGTCTAGAATAGACATTGGTTTTGATCGCAATGAACTGCCCTAAATTATCTTCACCAAAATCCTTATGCAGAGTGTTCAGTTTTACAGACATAAACATTTGAAAAAGTGTATGCCCTTGAGAGTTTTGCTGAAAAGTATGGACAACGTCAAATAACTCAAAAAGATTTCCCCCCTTATTTTTGTGTTTTCAATCCCATCGAGTTGAATTGGGGAAAATTGAAACAAAGCATCATTGATATTGAATTCTTTGAAAATATCCCGAAAAGAATGGTCACTATTGACGACACCTATATATGTAAATACTTTGTGTGAGAGATGAGTCTCTCCACAGACACGCTTCGTACCTGATTATGCTTTTCAAACATGCAATAATTGGGTGTTGTAAAATCGATACGACTTCAAAGTTTTCAAATATGATGTGAATTGAGGAAAGCTTGGAGCTCAGAAATTAACAGTGGCGTTGCCGGTTCATATGAGAATATAGTATTATTTTCATGTTTTCTTCGTGTTCCTTCGTTGGGTGGAATTGTATTGAATAAATTTCATTAGTGTGGTTCATTTGATCAATTTTAGAAAACTGAACTGGACCCCGAACTGAACCCTGGGGAATATCATTATCGATTTTAGTAGTGATAGATTTGATGCCATAGGTTGCATTAGTATCAGCTGGGTCTGGTGGGGAATTTTGCCTATAAATAAAATAGATGACTTAATGAAATATAATGTGAATACTCAGTTCAAAAAAATAGGCTGACGTTCTGGAAGAATGTCCTTTCCATTTCTTGAATTCTCTTTCGAAAATATATCCATTTCCTTTGACGAACGTCAATAGAATGCAATGTTCAGATATCATAATGGATAGTCTACATGATTACAGGATGTTTTTCAAGAATTCAGTTCAAGTTCATATTACCAGTAGTTCATTTACATTGATCCGTAGTTCTCCCCCCCCCCTCAACACTTGACCTTCAAACGATATTGGAGCACGTCACACGACCATGACTAGGTTACTTTTAGATGGTTTTGGGTTTAGTCTTGAATGACGTTAAATTGCATTCTGTACTTGCGTATTTCGACTTCTTCGCCTCAACACTCTCAACCTTGAATGACTCCACTTGACCTTGAGGTATGTTCGCGTTATATGACCTTGATGTTCGACTCGTCAATGCCTGGCTTTAAGGACTATAGAACAAAGTGAAGCTATAGCTATTGGTGAAGAATTTAAAATCGAGAAAATAGCAATGCTCTCCACACGATATGACATATCCATTCAAATTGTATTATTGGATGGAGAAAGTAATGCTTTTTTCAAATCATGGCTTCCAAAACGTGTCATTAAGCAATTCACGAGAGACATAATTCTCGTGAAGTGAATTCATCAGAATTATCCCGTTGCTAAAACTCGCTCGTTGGTTGGATTTGCTGTGTTAGATTGAAAGTTCTGGGCATAACACTAATTTGTTTGTAAATAGTGAAAATATGGTAGATTCATATCAGCTCTCTTCGAACATGTTCAAATTTCAAATGAGTGCTTGAGTTACGATGGTTTACATTCATCAAACCATGATCATAATCATAAAACAAAATAGCATCGTGAGGGATGGGTGCATATACCTACTTTGGTGTGTGCTGGAAACATATTTCAGATTCGATTTTGATGACGACAGTGGATGAATCTATAGCATCGGGTGGATGATAAGGAATCCAAAAAGCATTGACTTCTCCATTGAAATATCTTTTAGAGAAACTTTTCAAAAGTGGGTATCGATCCCCCTTAAATATACAGAACAGAATAGCGTGATATTATGCCAAAATGTGGCGAAGTAAAGATGTTATTGTAAGTTTAACGACCAGAATCTACTTTGTTTATGTGATAACCTGGATCTCTGTGAAACCTGACATAAAACATTTTCTTTCATCATCTAATTATTACTTTGAAAGATGGCAGTTTATTTTCAATCCTCTTATAAAGTGTATCAAAACTGTTGACATAAAGAAGTCGGTGATTTGTAACTAAATTATCGGATCGGATTTTAACTAATCGATATTTCAAAAAATAGAAACTACTGAAACGAGACATTTTATTTATTCATGTAAAGGGGATGTTTTCTCTCACGGATTTTGTTTTTGCAGAGCCAGATAAAAACTTTGCTCTGGAGAAATACGGAAGAAATTCCCGTTGCTTCGAACATTCTAATCATATGTGGGAGGAGAGATCTTGTCGGCAGATGAGGCAGTGGCAGCACTGGGGATCAGGTTGTTATCGCTACAGATGCCAAAACGGGCGTTTGCATATCTTGGTAAGTATTCCATCTTGTATCCTCTTGTTTTCAATTTTTGGAACTCCACATTTTTACATTTTTTGTTTTATTTTCGAAATAATCATAAGTGTTTTCAACGATTGTGGATTTGAAGACTAACTATTCATATTTTCATAAACTACACCTTACGATTTGGTCTCCACAACCTTTACTTTATCTGTTATTTGTCCAAAATATGTTGAAGCTCTATAATTTTGATTTTGATTATCTAACTTATCAATAGGAAAAACGTCCCGAATCGCTTTTGCGCAGACTTTTATGGAAAGTATTTTGTCTAATAATTCAGTTTTAAATCCGTTTTTACTGCATTTTTCTTAATGATATGGAGTTCTTTATCGAAATTATCTATTGAAAGAGGAACATGGACTAATCTGTGAATCATGCCATTATAAGATCCCATAGTTGGCTTCTTCGTGAGAAGGCGTCGTTTCCTATGAACATATTCATATGATTCAAATATAAATTTTCAATCATTTCATAGTATATTCGAAGGGGTTTCGAAGAAGATGCAAATAAGTTAAAAGTTCTTTGAAAATTACTCATAACTCATGTTTAAGTTATATTAATCTTATTCAAATGAATGGAGATTTAATGAATCTTCAAAGAATAAATTTTCAATCTCATTTGCTACTTGAGATTGGAGATTAATGAAGTTGGCTGTGAGGACAAACTTCAGAAATATATTGGTCGAATTTAATGACCTACTGAAATACGTGTCATAAAACACGCGAAGATAATCTGATTTTATGGACCAGAAAGTGCTTTGGAAATCGTTCATAGAATAAAGGAACATTGTTTAAAATTTTCGAGATTGGTACATGAAACTGCATTTTTGTGTCGTTTTGAAAGTCTGGAATGGCAAAGACAAAGATAAAGGCCTCATTTCAAATACCACATTTTCCAGTCTTTCATGAACCACTTTGCATTTGAGAAATAATCTCTCCTGAAATTAGGGGTAGATTTTTCTCTAATTTGTACGTGAAAAATAATCGATGTATTACTGAAAGTGAAAGTTTAGTCCGTTTAATATATAAATGAGAAAATTGAGAGTTGAAAAATTAATACATAGTGTGATCTATTGAGATAGCAAAGCTTTCGATATTTTTTAAAAATTGCACAATCTAAATTTGAATACTGACAAAATATATTAGATCCACTTGTTATAGCTCTAAGGCAAAGAGCATACAGAGCAGGTCAAAAAATATTGAATTTGGTCAGGAATTGAAAGTTACAATCAAATTTTCAAAATTTTCCGGGAAATTTTGAGTTATCGCGTATGAATCATTACATATCTAGAGTATCCACAATCTCTATCAAATTGAAATGCGTCAGTATTATTTACTAGGATTTATATTTTTTCTGGTAACTGTCGACTTCTTTGTTTTAACAATGCCATATACGTTATTTATGATGATGTGCATATAGTAAAACTCCGAATCAAAGTATTTGAAATGTGTATCCCAAATCCTCATGAACATGCTTGAGGTAAATAAATAAAATTCATCACGAATATCCATGCACAAAATGAGCGTTCAAAAAATCCGTAGTTTGGCTTTTTATAAATCATCTGTTAAGAGTTATCGTTTTTTCCAGAGTTAACATTACCTGGAAAGGCAAAATAACCTCTGATTGTGGAAAAGCTACAGATATTTTTTATGAACGACATCCAGAAAACCAAGTTGACTATTCAACGATCAGTAGAATTTTGAAACATCATTCACGGGAAACACGGGATATTTAACAAACAATTACAAAAAAGAGCGTCCGAAACGTATGTGCACAGAGAAAACCAGCTATAAGTATTTCAAGCAGAGAATAAATACCACCCATTTAAGTCATAATTTATTTGTACATTTCAAGATAGACTATGATTTACCATTTTTTCTATGTTAAGGGGAAATTGAAAAAATGCATGATTTCTAGCGACATATTCTGTTTGGTGATGAATCCACTTTTACAGCAAATGATGTATCATCCCAAAATTGTAGATGGCGGTCTGATTTAAACCATTATTTTTCATTTGATAACAAAAATCAATATAAAGAAATGACTTTTTGGTAGTTTATTGAAAAATAATAGATCAATATGTGGGTTTTTTCTTCGAGAAAATTTGAATCGTAATATTAACATGACCTTTTTGGAAAATGGATTAGCAAATGGAAATCAAAACCAATATAATGGATATCATACCAATTCCACTAGTGGCGTTTCTCAATGCCGGAATAAGAAATTTGGTGGTAAATGGCTGGGACGATTTACCGATCTAAAATGGCCTCTTGTCCTCCATTCTATACACCATATAGTATTTTTTCGATCTTTCATTAGTAAAGAGCTCATTTATAGTATAATATATCTGCAAGGGCGTTGCAGAAATATTCTATTTTGAATGGATTCTGTAAACGGAGAATGAGCTTCATTGATTGCGGAAATACTGGAACAATTTGAAGATTTTTTCGAAACTAATCAGTTATCTAGGATGTGCGATTGTTCTGGTACATTTCATCAGTTAACATCTCTGCTATTCGAAGCATCTTCCTGATAATTTGAAATAATATTGCATACTTCAATTCAGAGTTGTTTCGTATGCAATCATCATAAGTGATGTATATATTATGCTATTGTTAAAACATATTTGCGAAATATTTTGAATGCAGTTGAATATTATTGCAACAAAGATGAAGTTTAATAATTCGATGAAAAAAATTTACTTTTTTTAAATAACGGTAATTCATTCTTGAACAAACTTAATATTTTTTGATATGCCCTGTTCACTGTTTGACTTGAAATCATTCTAAGTGCATCTAATATGAATACCAAACATGCACACATTTTTAATGGCATTCGGATTTCAATTGTGCAATCAATTAAAAAAAATTGCATTAATTGCAAACTTTATGGACCACTCTGTAGTGCGATGATGCTAACTTGGTTGGTGAAATGCCCGTCGAAAAGAATATTGTAGTTCTGGTGTCTGAGAAAAATTTTTTGTTCGAGATTATTGATTTTGTTATAACATATATCATATCCACTGTTCATTCTTTCTCATATATTTTTCAATGTTTTAAACAACGGAAATTCGAACTTACTTCAGCAAAAAACATTGTCAGCCATTATTTATTTCTCATTATTATCTTTCGCTTTAGTTCTCTTCCACTCAATTTATATACCCATCCATGTAATGGAAATTGATATATAGCGAAGTAATTGCATCTTCAAATTCAATTGAAATATGTCCCCCTATTTGTCCAATCAACATCAGGAAAATAACCCTGAAACGCTATATTTGAATCTTGTGTGATAGACGTGTGGTATTTATTATTCACTTTTCTTGCTTTTTATCTAGAGGAAAAGTATTGAATAGATTTGTGTTTTGTTAATTTGATATAAAGACAACTACAATTTTTTTTATAGGTAGGCAACTATTCTTATGAATGTTTTCATGCTAAACAAATAATCAACATAAGGATTATCAACAATGAATGGTTGCACAAAGGTGCTATTGTTTGTCCGCCCTGTAAGGAAATATGTGCCGTAAGTATTTTTTTAACTGAACAGAGTAGAGTAGAAAGTCATTTTATATTTATGATTTGTTTGTTGATGAAACTATTACGAATATTGAAACTAAAGCAGCTGGTTTGGATGAGCCGAATATCAAACTTATTAGACTATGTTGTCCACATACAGTGTGTAATAGCCAAATGGAATAAATTCACGGTTACTGTAGGTATTTTTAAAAAACTCCAAAACACGTCAAATTTAAATTATAATTTGACATACTGCAACGGAAAAATGCTACCCCTACCTTCAACACCCGTCGAATGATAGGTACAACCCCCAAATTTTTAAAAGGGAAGTATAGGCTTTGATATATCGTTTGAAAGGTCTCTCCATTCTCTATTCCAAAATGTTATCGCTTTCAAGTTTATTGCAACAATTAGGATAAAATGAATTAAAATCATGTGGTTACCGAAATTCGATAAAATACACTCAAAACTTATTGCAATATACTCAAAACTTATTTCATGTTGAAGTATTGATAATGAGAAAGTAAGCAAAAACCATAGCAATGTTCTTTAAAAAACTGTAAATAATTTCCGTGGTAACGTTAGTTTAAAACGCCCTGTCAAATTGTTTTGTATGTTACAACATTAGTTGTTAGTATTTTAATTTAGGTTTAAAGTTCGTTAACTTCAAGCCTGACAAATGGTTAGATTAACGGTTAACAGTTTTACAAACCCGAACACAACAGGAAGTAGCTCGCCTATTTCATGATAAATTTCCAACTCGACAATAATCGACACAACAACCAACGTGCATCGTTAACACCGCAGAATAATAAACCTCTCAACTGTATAGGCTATCCAAAATCTACAAGAAGAGTGTTCTGCTCAGACCGATCATTGGTTCCAGAGATTCAACTACTCAAAACTTGTTCAGATTTTACTCCAAATTATACAACCACCCCCAAGGAAAAACTGTTGTGAAGAATTCGAGGCATTTTGTCGAATTACTAGAGGCAATCGAAGTCTCGGAGCAAGATCAATTGATCAGTTTTGACGTGTAGAGCCTTTAAAACACCAACGTTCTGGTCGAAGAAGCACTTCAAATCGTACATAGGAAGTTATCCGAAGACGAGGACCTGGAAGATAGAACGAACTTGCCTATAGAAGTAATCATGGACTTACTAGCATGCTGTGTATGGAAGTGCTATTTCCAACTGAAGCACGAATTCTTTACGCAAGATGAGGGACTGCCAATGGGATCGCCACTTTCACCAGTTATAGCCAACATATATATAGGGAGTGATTTGAAACTCTGGCCATTAAAGAAGCCCACAAGAAGCCACGAGCCTGGCTGACATACATAGACGACACCTCCATAGTATGGAACGATGGGAATACAGAACTAGACACCTTTCTGAAGCACATCAACAGCATAAAATCTTCCATCACCTTCACAATGGAAAAGAAAGTCCACAACCAATTCAACGAATTGTCATTCTTAGACTGCAGAAGAAGACCGAAACTAAGCGGGAAACATCTGTATACCGCCACATCAATCTACCAAAAGAGGAATCATCAAGATTCTATTTAATCTTGCTTTTGGGCTCTGTAGTATGAAAGGAGATCTCGAGAACGAACTAGGCATCATCAAAAAAGATCTTCAATGGAATTGTTACTCCAAAGTGATGGTGGAACAGATTTTGGATAGAAGATAGATGCCAATAGATGGCGATGTTGAAGCTAAGTTTGGCGCCGCGCCGGTCGTGAATTTTTTCTGTGCGATGACGTTTCTCAAGCTGTAGGTAGGGTGGCTATTTAATAGGACAATGACTTTAAATATTTCGTGATGAGTCGTTCAATTTGCCGCCCCCTTGGACGAGCCCCCGGCGTGCAATGCACGCCCGCTAACGGCAGGCCTGATATGTGTTTTTTCAACTCCATATCTCAATAGATATTTATTATACGGTGTTTTGGTATATACTGATCGATAGAGAATTTTATACTCTATAGATTGATGCTGTTCGTTTTAATTTTGTGCCTCTTTTCAGCTTAATAATATATGATGTCGTTGAGCCATTTTCGGTCAACTTTCCTCTTCGAATTCAAATTGAAACAAAACACAGCCGAAAAAGACCGAAAAATTGACCAGGTATTTGGCAATGATAGTGTTAATGAACGCACTGTTATACGCTGATTTGCGAAATTTCGTTCCAGAGGTTTTAGCCTCGAAGATGAGCCCCGAAATGGTCAACTTACAGTGATCCAGGACGATGATTTGAGGACCCTGGTGGGGAGTGACCGATCACAAACGGTGCGTGGGATGGCAGAAGAACTGGGCGTTACCTCTCATGCGGTTTTTGATTATTTAAAATGTATTGGAAAGGTCAGAAAGCTCGAAGAGTGGGTGCCTCACGATTTGAACGATTGACAGAAATTGTCACGTTTCGAGGTCTGCTCTTCTTTGCTTTTACCCAAACAAAACGATCCTTTTTTGGATCGGATCATCACGTGCGATGAAAAGTGGATCCTCTACGGAATCTACGGCCACAGGGGACGTTCAGAACAGTGGTTGGACACCAGTGAGCCACCCAGGCACTTCCTAAATGCGAAAACCCACCAAAAAAGACCATGATTATTGTATAGTGGTCAGCGGCTGGTGTGATTCACTATAACTTCCTGCAACCGGGCCAAACCACCACAGCAGAGTCCTATTATGAGAAAATCGTCAGAATGTACCAAAAATTGCGTCTGCAACAGCCGATACCGGTCAACAGAAGAGGTCGAATTCTGCTCCACGATAACACACGTTCGCACGTTTCACAAATCACCGTCCGAAAATTATACGAATTTTATAATTTTGTAATCTATTTCCGATTTTTTTCCTTTTATTTGCCGAAAACTTTGTGGAGTTTGCTAGCTCAACTTGAAACTAGGTTTTTTATACCGGTACAGTACACACTAATTGAAGTCCTTTACTTTTGAGAGATTTTGAGTTTGCAATAATTTTAGATTCATTTCAGATTTCTCATCTGAAACTACAGCTGCAGTTTAGTAAGAATGTATCATCTTTTCCACCAACCGATTTCCTAGAGTCTTTGAAGTCCATTAGATACTCTTCAGGACAACGTATGTGACTTTCTGGAACTTCAATTATCGTTTCCTGACTGATAACCAGTCCTTGCAAAGCTTGTTGTTGAATCATCTGAAAATAGAACTTTTAACAGGTGATAATCAACTGTATTGCCAAATTTGCGCAAAACTAACTGACTATTATAAGATAACAAGCATGACTCAACCTCAGACAGAAGCACCAAACTCTTACGAAGGTTCGACATAGATGATCATTTCAATTTAGCAGACTACTATTATAATCTTCATGCAGTCATTGTTCACTGTGGTTCTGGCGTTGAGTCTGGTCATTATTACGCTTTGGTCGCAGACGAAACGGACTGGTTTAAGTTTGACGATAGTCGTGTCACAAAATTTTCTAGTTATATCTTGAATTTATTGGAGCCTCTGGAGACACCCTACATTTTGTTTTATGAGAGATAGGACATTGACAGATTAAGATCTTCAGATGATGTGGTGCTGTAGGTTTTTCCGGGTTTTCCTGCAGCTGAAAAAGCAAATGTGCCACTGGAATCAATCAAGTCGCCACGGAGTGCCAATTGATTTTTTGTTGTTTCATAATTTGTATTACTTTTTGAATTCGATTAAAATTATATTTTGAAACTTGTTCAAATAAACTTTATTCAGACACCGAAAAAAATTTTTCAGGTAATCACTAAAATATTCAATTTGAACGAGGAGCTGAAATTGTTCTACTACAATTGTTCCTATATAATGAAGAAGCCCGAAATGAGCCTAAAATCAGAGTAAATCCAAATGAAGAAGCCTGAAATGAGCCTGAAATCACAGTAAATCCAACAATTTCCAAAATATCAGGGATTTCGATTTTGTTCTGGCAGTTTACTATTAAAGCTAGCGAAACCCACGGATTACAAAAAACAAATAGAAAATCGGAAGGAAATGAGAATTAGTCTGGAATTCTCAATATATTTTGATTTTTGCTAAAGTACTTTACTTAAGAATGATTGATGAGGTTGATGTTGTTATGATATTTTCTTGATCACGGGTACTCAACGTTTTCCTATTCAAGATCACCCCGTATGTGGCTTCACATAGAAATAAGTCGAACGAATACTTTCTGCGCGTGGGAAAAAACAACAGAGAATTCGAAACGGGATCCGCGGAGATTTTGCGAGGAGGTTGAATTGATATCGGCTGGATGAATGAACAAAATTTGTATTGTATTATACTGATAAATCATTCAAAGTGCATTATGCAATATTGGCGTTATTTATGGTTATGTCTGGTGTATAGTATATGCCCAATATTGTGAAATATCAAATTTGGATATGTATCTGTTGTACGGTTGTTGCAAAAAGCGTCTTTGTTATGCTAGGGCCGGCCATACACGTTACGGTATACCGGAGAGGTATACCTGCACAGGTGCACCTCTCCGATATACCTGTACAGGCAGGAGCTCACACACGCTACGG
>WOGR01009828.1:0-11167 GCA_015342045.1 Leptinotarsa lineolata | reverse complement strand
AAACCAACTTCTAATTTATTATTCACTATATTATTTGAATACTGAAAGTTTACATGACCAAGTGCCCTATGCCATTTCTCCTTTTGAGTTAATTTTACTGAATGTGCATAAATTTCATTTTTCGATACAAAACTTTTTGTACAATACAAATTGTTTATTTTATCAGCAACAACTATTGATTCTCTAGCCTCATTATAAATTTTTGCATTTTCGTTTTGTGCTACTATTGTGCAGCTTTTAGTTATCTTTGAAAAATTCAATAAATTTCGCTTAATGACTTCGACAAAGTAAACATTTTTCGAATCTACATGTTTTTGATTATAATAGTTCTTGAAATAAACTTTGACAGTACCTACTTTGGTAGCTTTTAACATTTTGCCATCTGGTAGTTTAACATTGAGAGGACTTTTCAAATCACTTGAATTATAAAAATATGTATCATTGTTTATTATATGGTCGCTACACCCACTATCTAAAAGCCAACTGAAATCAGTTGGCCTTCTTGAGATGACTAATCATTCCGCAGATAAAACATTGGGCTTTAATTTTGGCTGCAAATGTACTAACATTGTTTTTCTTTTCCGAGTCACTAGTGGCCATATTTTTCTCCTTTATTTTAGAGCATACATAATGAACTGTTCTTTGTTCTTCTGGAATAACATCAAGAAAATCTCCAATATAACTATAGCTTGGTGGAAGTGCTCTGAGTAGGTATCTCAACTTCTTAGGTTCATCTATTTTTCCTCCGGCCACTTTGAACTCATTTACTGTTTTCTCGAAATCAACAAAAAAATCTTCTACTGTATTTCAATTGCTCGATCTTATTTTTTCAATTTTTCCTCTGCATATATTTTGCATAGCTGTAGACTTTGTTAAATACATCTTGTCAAACTTCTTCATCATATCATATGCTGTTTCGCATTCACTAATATATTCCAGTTGTTTATCTGAGATTGTACTCATGATTATATTCCTTGCTTTTGAATCCTTCCTTTTCCATTCTGCTTCAGCATTTTCATTTTTGACAATGGCGGCCTCATTGCACTCTTTGTATTCCAACAAAGTTAACAACCTTAATTTCCCGCTTGAATAGTTTGCACCATCAAAAATAGGTATCATAATATTATCTTCTGTCTTTGCTTGTTCAGCCATTTTTTATTATTATAAGAATTACGTCTTACTATGAATTTTTACGACAAATTTTTTTGTTTTCTTGTTGATTTTTTTCGTAGTATAACCTCAAATCTCGTATATCTTTATTTTACTTTTCACATTGAGTTTTTTTTTAACCACTGACCTCTGCTACTATGTTGAATAAATGGTTAGAAGTGATAATAATCATTTTAATTGACCTTTTGTTTTATTTCTAACAAACACATGCACGTGCAATTGCTTTTTGTGTCGACTTGCTCAGTTTTTGTTTTTTCGACGAATACATTTATTTAATTTGAGGTTCTACTCAATAGATGGCGCTACGTGTTTCATTTAGATTAATTTAAGATCATAAAATTACCTAATTAAACAAACTCAATGAAGATTGTTCATTCTCTTTCTGTATTATTTACACTCTCAAATTAATATGCACTTTATTTTGTTTGATTCTTATTTCCCTTTTCTCAGTCCATTCTGATCTCGAAGATTTGCACACAACCTTGATATAGTGACGAAATAAAATTAATTTGTGTATTTTGTTTGAACACCACTTACAGTGATCTTTAATGAATTTTATGGCATATAAATAGTCCCTCTCTGTATGTGTTTGCTATTCCACTAACACACTCTGTAAAAATCAGACATTTATCACAAATCCCTTTAAGGAATATGATAAATGATCAGTGGATCAACCGTGATCTATTGATTAGCTCGTTAAGATCATTCCAGTCGTTCAGCAACGTCGTAGAATAATCTCAAAGACCAAAGCAGTCATCACTGAGTTCAAATAACCGTGCGACTGCAAGAGATATATGTATATTTAATGAATTCAATGTATTTATGTATTTTGTATAAGATATCCCGTGGGGCTATTGTTAATGGTGTAAGATTGAGGAATACAAAAGGCAAATGAATAGTGACCACTAAATGTGGGAGGTATTTCACAGGCGTGGCGTTTTATCGATGTCGTTCTCTCAAATGTTGATATAAGAAATTGGTTTGAAGAAATTAATTTTATCTCAATGGGTTTTGGTCTGACATGTTCTCGATATATTTGCGTTAATTTTAATTAAACCTGTATGGTTGTGGTTGCAATCGTTTCTGGATGCATCGAAATGGGAGATAAATTGTGGTTTTAATAGAATATCATGATAATGTAGAGATACCGATATTGTTTCTATGCCCTGAACGAACAGATTCGAATGGATTTACTACATTTACTTTTATTTTTCTTTGATATTCAATAAGACTAATTTTTGTTCTCTTATGCTCGACAAAAAAAATTTGAAAATAATAATTATTTTCGACTAGGTGTTATTCGTAAAAGAAATGTTAAGTATGATAAAGATATGTGAGATAATTAATGAATTCAAATGTATTCAAATCAATGTCAGATAATTCTTTCTGCTGCGGACAAATAAAAATGGAATGAAATGAAATGAAAAATGTATTATGTGTTTGAACCCTTTTCAGGTACAGGAATTCGAATTTCGCACAGTTGGAAGACATATAATCATTGAACACTGATATAAGTCGCCAGAAATCAAATACATAAATATGATATAGATAGAAATTGAAGTGATAAAATTGAATCCATGATTGAATCTGTGAAGGAATGTATACTATCAATTTATTTTTCGAAGTTGTTTTATTCTAATAACGTATATAATGATTGAAATATTCAGTCTTTATACTCTTGCGGAATTTACTCAAAATGAAAGACTATCGATAATATTTTTCTTTTCATTTCTTCCTATTCGAGTGGTTTGTTGAACATTGTTACTTTTTTGAGTTCTATTGTAACTTCCAGAACATAAATCGTTGATATCATCTTTACTTCACGTAAATTCCGAAAAACAATAATATTTGTCGTATTTTTAAGATATATATTATTAAATAGTCCATTGACGTTTTTGATTCGAATTAAAAAATGAAAATTGAGTTCAATGAGGTAATCTCAGGTGTCTTGATTGGATTCCACATTTTCTGACCAACTTTTCTGATATAATTCATATCGGATTATTTTGAAAACAAATAGTTTCCAATCTTTTGGTATTGGTATTCAAGGCGGAGTTTGGATTGAAGGAAGTTTGAGTTTTAAAAAAATGGACATTCATCTAAGAAAATTTTCAGGTCGAGTGGTATTCGTAAAGATTATTTTCTGAAATATTCTCAGCGATATAAAAACAAAATATAAATTCTCCATTGAATTAATTCCATTACCCGAATAACAAAAAATTTCAACAAGAACTTTTGTTCGAAAGTACAATGTTCGAAAATATACGTGAATGACTGAGCTCGTATTTGTCAACAATAAGCGACCTACTTGACGCGGCTAGATGCAACCAATGACATATTGGTGGAATCTAGCCGCGTATTCTTCTGGATTTCAATGAAATTCAAAATAAAGTTTCCATTCTGATCAAAGATGTCTTATCGTATGAACGAGTTTCGATTATGTTCTTGAGATATCTGGATATTCTGAATAATTCCCAGCTGAATGCATTGATACAAGAACAAAATATGAATCATCAAATGAAATATATTTTTTTTCATCGATAAAGCTCGCACCAAAAATTGTTCAATAACCTTTAATCAGAATTAAGTAAAAATATCCATGATTAAAAAAAGAAAAAGTGAAGTTAAAGGTGAATTTGCTAAAAAACTTGCCGAGTACCAAAAAGAGAACTCTAATTATAAAAAGTTTCACAAATCTAGAAATGCTACAAAAAAACAGAATATTTGTATTCATATACTTATTTTTTGTTGTTACACTGGCTACCTGGCCTATGCATAGAGACCTGTATATATACAGATGAAAATTGTTAACTGAAATAGCTTCAAGCCGAGTTACGGAAAAAGTAGAATATGCTTACAAGAACAAGAAAGTGATTTTGACTGCTTTCCCGGATATTGAGAGCGTCATCGATATTAAGTACCCAAAAACAATTATTAAGGCATCTATGAGAAGAAGGGTTAATAATACATGCTGCAGAAGAATAAAATGTTTGCTCAGAAACAATGTATATTCAATCATTTGAAAAAGAGTAGTGTCCCAGGTAGTAAGGGTTGCTTCCTGGGGATTGTTTCATCTCCATTATTTTGGTTCTTCTGCTGCTTTGAGTTTTCGTTTCAATGTTTGAAAATTCTACTTCGCTAGAGCATCTGTGGCTGAGTGTCTTGAAGCTATCAATTTTTGAATTACGTCTCAATAGTTACAATCAGACTTGAAAACATCTCTCGTAGATACGGGCGACTATGGACAGAGAAAATTGAGTCAAACAACTCAATGATAATAGTTGCGCCCAATTATCTTCGGGCTCATTCCATGGGTAAAGTACTGCTTTTTGTTAATTATAGTGCATTTTCGCGCAAGATTTGGAACTTTCACCAAATGTTCGATCTGTTTATCCACTCTCTCCCAGTACATATATTTCTCGCTAATTAGTTCAATTTTAGTGATTCCTAAATGTGTAAAATAAAATTGTATCAAAATCTGTGGTTGCAGAGCTTGTGGAATAACTACTAGATTGCTACTGAATAACATAAAATTCATGACTATAAACGGAGAATCTTCAAGATTCAATCTGAAATCATTAATCAGTCACTGATTTCATGACTGAGTATTGAGAGTATGCTTGTGGGGCTAGGATTTGTCGTTGAAAGTGAACGTTTCAATGGATATAATGGAATCAGAACTCTTACACTACAAAACTTGAATTAAATGTAAAATAAAGCTGCTTCACATGAGGCTGGCTAAGAGATTTTCCAAGCGAAAAACAGATATGGTTCCGTTCAAATATCTAGATGGAATTTCACGTGAAACGTAACCATCCCAAGAAAACTCCTGACATCCCCCATATTCTCGAGATGAGGCATAATTGACTCAGCTCTAATTTTCACAGGTGCTTTTTAAATTTATTACACAAAACAATAGTTTCCAAAATGTCATTTCAAATATTAATTTTTTTATAAATTACTAACTGAAAAAATTTAAACGAACGTATAATTATAATAAATTATAGTGAAATTGTATAAAATACAAGTGAATACAATAGGACAATTTGATACTTCAAAAAAGACTTATGCTAACAGATATCAAATTGCTTGCGTTGATTATGGGTAATTTCACTTGTTACCACCGGTTTTCAGATGGACAGTAATTTTTGATTATACTCTACAGGAAATTAAAGTTTGAAAATTGAGCTTCAATGCTGAATTCAGCGCAGTACTTTTCCTACTTTTGTCCTAGACGCATCAAATATCACAGAACTCGATTCTTGCATCACCTTTTAATGAGTGTACAAAGTTTGGTAGATCTCTTCAATCGCATCGAGAGAATTTGACAACACGAAAGCAAGTTTGTAAGACATCAAGGTTTCTATCAATATCGCCAATGTGTCACTCCATTAGTAATTTTTTTTTGAATATATCATAGAACTAATGTCGATATGAGGCTTATATTCCAGCAGAACGACGAAGTTGTGCAGGTCAGTTATATAGTCATTTAAAACTATGGAGGGGTCTTTGAAATGGATTTAGCCAGGTATAGTCTCCCTACGGATGGCATCGGAAATTTGTGGTTGACGAGGTTTTATATTTCAGTGTGTGACAACCAATCTAATCCAAGACAATGTATCGATATTCCGCTGGGAAACCGGCCACTCATCTAAATGGTAGTAGTATCTCATGTTGCTTCTCTCAGGTAGCTATGAAGTTCTCACATTGATCCAATGCAATCTCTGTCACAGCAGAAACATTTTCAAAACATTCAATTATCAAAATATCTACGCTAAAAAATTTCAGTGAAACCATTTTTGTGAAGGAAAAAATCAAAAAAGTATTTTGTTATGGATAAATACTTCTACAAATCGATAACAAACTTCAACTGTGAAATAATGACAAAGTTTATTGTATTAACTTATAGTGTTCTTGAAGTAAATCCAATATAATCACTCAGGCGATTACGGTTATACTAAAAATGTACTCTACGCTCCTCAATGACTTATCAGAATTTCCATTCGTCTTTAATTCTTTATAACGCGACTATAATGCATACAGATCCTAATCAACAGTAATTAACAAATTCGTGACCCTTGCCAGATAGTTTTTAATGTTCTCAGATCCAACAGTCATCATTCATCATTAACTTTCAACAATTAATTATTGTTCTGTAGCTAAGCAGTCCGGTACTCAATGACAAAAGATTTATTGTATTGAAAAAATAATTTACATTGAATAATTCAATCGATCTCATCTCGACGGGTGCTCATTTTCGCTCTTTCTATTTATAGATTCAAGTACCTTTGATGGTTTCCTCTACGGGTGGTGGTGTATGAAGTAAGGAATGACCTATTGATTTTGATGAGTTCGCCAAGTAGAACTGAATAATTGTTTTCAGTTAAGGAATTAACGAAGTCGTAATTTTATAGTCGTGTCTTATATAAACTCATATACATACATGTAACAGAAGATTTATAATTTTTATGCGTGCAGACTGGGTTGAATTCTCAAAAACACTGATACTGTGATTGGTCCTCACAGAAATAAATGTTGCCTATCGAGTTACATAACAAGCGTTTCACAAGTAGCTAAATGATTCTCCAGACTCAAGAGGTCGAAATCTTCAGAAACAAATTTTCCTTAGCAATTCTGAAAAAAAATTATAATCATGAGGTCGGATCGTACTGGATCATTGCAAATTGTATTTTTACAACTTTCTTCAGATGTAACGAATCTGGAAGTTGAAAAAGTAAAAGTTACAGCCAAGGAAAATTTTTCATCAATATAAAATCATTAAAATTAGATTTGAGAAAAAAATCCATGCAATAAGACATTCCAACAAAAGCTTTCCACTTCAATCTTCGTTCAATGGTCTAAAATATATGGTTTCATTTCAAATCATAACCGAAAAGATATATTCGACTATTTCAAATATTAAATTTTCAACCTCAAAAACAGTTCAAAGCAATGGTGATTAATAATTTCGTTGCCATTTGAAGCAATAAATATACTTAAAATATTCCAATCTATCCTGATGTGGCATTTTATATTTTTAAATATTTTTGACTCAACCGATACTGTACCCAGCAAGGATGATGATAGCCCCAATTCTCAAATTGCATCTGTTATCAAGTAAGATGTCATTTCAAAGCTTTCGAAATAGCGTATCCAATTCAGAAATTATAAATTCTTTTGGAACTTTATAGTTATTTCACTGAATTTAAATGTTGTCCGCCCCCGTCCATATTTCAAATTCGAAAATTAATGATTTTCTCAAGACGCTGTTAGAGGTACCTACTCCTATCAACAGAAGTCAAAGGGTAACAAATTTGCTGAGCGTAGAGGCAACAAATTTTGTTTCTTCTTTCATCCAGTGCTCTGGCGAGTCACGAACAAGCAAGGTAAAAAGCGTGAAGACTATTTGATTTTTCACACATTTTCCACGATACTGGATTGAGAGAAGAGGCAGCATTGAATGGCCTACATAGTCAACGAATTCATCGTTCTTTGGAATATACGAAAATGTATTGGACAAAATATATGTTACTGCGGAAGAGCTGATAGCTATCAGTTCGAACAACCTGAAAAATTTCAAATTTTCAAATGTAATTGGAAATTATATAGAATTTTGAAAACTCAAGAAATTAATGTAAATAGTTGCACGAGCTTGAAATTAATATCTCACCCAACTCTCCATGCCAGTTGTAAATTTTGAGATGATTTCACTGATTTCCTGGGTGGAATTGGCGGAGTCAAAATGTCGGAAAAGAGTGTTCCCTTCAATCAGAAAACAACAAGTTTTCTTTCTTTTCGATGACCACCCTGAATTAATCGGTATGCAAGCCCCTCGATACTGCAATATATGGTTTTCACATATAGTCAGTGGGCATACTTGAAGACTGGCTATAAATCAAATCATTCGAAGGAACAATTCGTTCAGGCCAGTCTCAACTCCCTACACTGTAGGTTAATGAACTGACAAATATCAGAAAACAACTACTTCCCTGGCTAATACCACGAAGGGCATTGGATTATATTCGACATGTGTCAGTGCAGGAATCTTCACTGAAGTATTTCCTGCATATGCTGTTGGCGATACAACTGCCGGAATCGATTTTCAACTTTTGAACGGGCACACTTGCAGACGAGTTTAGGGCTATTTGACCGAGTTGAGACTGCTCTGAACAAACACTTCCTTCGAATGATTTGATTTATAGCCAGTCTTCAAGTATGCCCATTGACTATATGTGAAAAGTATTTTTCCTTATACGAGGAATTGAGCCAATTACGGATACGCGGTTGGTTAGTACCTCATTCACCAGGTGAGGCGATGACAAACATGTTGTTTGTTGTTCGCTTCGTCTTAGTACGAGAAACGATATACTGCAAGGAATTAGAATTTTAATTATGGAATATCATCGACTCTATGTTGATGGTGGCCACTACCTCGCATTGACTAGAGGCCAAATAGCTCGAAACCTGTCTGCATGTGTGCCTGTTCAATAATTGAAAATCGATTCCAGTTGATTCGCCAACAGTATGCATGCAGGAAATACTTCAGTGAAGACTCCTGCACTGACACCTGTCAGATATAATCCAACGCCCTTCGTGGTATTAGCCAGGGAAGTAGTTGTTTCCTGATAGGTGTCAGTCCATTAACCTACAATGTAGCGAGTTAAGACTGTCCTGAATGAATTGTTCCTTCAAATGATTTGCAATATATGGGGTTAGTATTTTGATATCGCAGAGCATGAGAATTATATTTCGATCATTTTGCAGATCAGAGTTCGGTATTTGTTTGCTACTAGTTTCGGCAACACAGTCGCATTGAACGAGTGTGTTGTATAAATTCTCGTTACCAATCTCGTATTTTTTACCCAAACCTAGAGTATGCTCAGGTTGCTTTGGGAATGAGCTGAATATCACTTCAACTTTTCTATGGGAAAGGAAGGTTTTGGCTTTCTACTCCTCCATCTTCACACAGAAAATATGAAAATCTTCCAAAAGAGCAAGAAAGCAATCAATTTCAAAAATCAACTCTATACAAAGATGTATAGATCATGCGAATAAGTGACTTTCAGACACACACTAGAAGAAAACACCCTCTAGAAACGACTATTTTCATATAAACATTGAATAACACCAAGGAAAAATACTTTATGAACAATTACTTCCATACAATCATTGAATTATACAAAAAACAATTCACTCTATTTAGTTCGTATTTCAAACATACGTTATAGAATTGAAGCAGATATCTTTCACAGGATCGCTACACAATATGGTGAATGAGCAGTGAAATTTCACTTAAATGGAACACTGTCATTCTCACTGGTAAACATTGGATGTTTCGGAATAAGACACTTGCCTTATTGCATTCTCAGCACCAATCTGGATAACATTATGAGATGAAGCACTCAATTCATTCTTAAACATTAGGATTTTATTTAACGAATGAATTGAATCTACTCATGTCATTGAGATGGAGAAGTAGGATTCCACAACATTTCTATCTATTTAGGAGTTGTGCATTTGATTTCAATATAGTAAAAATTGATGAATGTAATAATGAATATACTTAACTAGTGATTTCTGCTATGACTGATGACCAGTCCGTGCAAAGCTTGTTGTTGAATCATCTGAAAATAGAACTTTTAACGGGTGACAATCAACTATATTGTTGAATTTACGCAAAACTAACTGACTATAATAAGACAAGTATAGCTGAGGCACCAGTCAATCTAATAATAACACTGGTAATCTTCCAACATGACTCAACCTCAGATAAAAGCCCATGATGATCGATATTCTACGGCCAAGAGAGAATTTCAAAAAAAAAGGTAACATGTTGGTAACGGCAGTCAATATTCAGGGAGAGTAGTGGTCGTAGATTTTTTTTATATATTTTTTTATGGATGGGGCACCACTTGGTTTTCATCTTACTAAAACCAAGAAATAAAAATATGCCTGAGTCAGAAATTCATTTAATCTTTGTTTCAGACTAGGACCTCAATATATGATAGCTATGGAACCAGTTATAGTTTTCTTTATTAAAAAACATATAATCCGGTAGTATAACAAATGAAATAATACGATGTCGCTGCAACTGCAGTAGGATCTCACGAAATAAACAACATATAAATGCATATGACTTCAATCATGGCTACACAAAATGATCTTTGAAAACTTTCGTTGCATGTACATACATTAAATTCAAAAGGGAAACGAACAGGTATATGGTTGGTCTCTGAAAATAAGTTATCTTTGTAGCGAAAATCAACTGTTACGTGAAATTAGTTGAAAATTTCTCACTACGTGAGTCCTATTTTTCCGGATGTTATCAGCAACAGGCTGCCTGAGATGTCCAGTAGAGTTCGAATGTAGTCTGAAGGGTTGGAAAACGAAATAGTTTCGCTGTTTGGCGATATTATGAATATCCTGGATCCGAGAAGTATATGTTAAACTGAAGCAACTCGAATTTTCTTTTTTTAAAACTGATCGTCAGCAACAGATGGCATTTGGAGATCAAGAAGGATTTCTAACCAGAACAAAACGTTCGCAACGGTTGGACAACTCATGCTCCAAAGGCTGTACTTGTCCGTAGCTTAATGGAAGCCGGCAGATCCACAGAAAATGGTCTCAGTTCTGATATTGGTTCCAGAAATTAAATGGTTGAAAAAACTCACCTCCACTGAAGGAAAGGCTTCCACTAAAATAATGCGAAACACAAAAATGGAAACTGGCGTGACACACTTCACTTTCATTTCTGAACCGTCACTCAAAATCATCTCAGGTTGACATGCTCCTGACCAAAACTATTACCACAAACTCGTCCCTTGCGCCGTGACGTACATGTTGACGAAATTTGTCTACTCCAAAGGCTTACTTCTACTTTGAAAAAATTATTCATTGAGCAACGTAAATTAATGGTAATCATAAAAAATTAATTTTTTCAATACTACTTCGTTTTTCTCCAGACTACACCAACTATGCAATAGAATACAGAATGATA